>JAQGBU010000158.1:0-53268 GCA_034698605.1 Isotoma decorata
CCTCTAAATCGCGTTTTACGGTAATCATAAGAATACACACACTAACTTGCTACTTGGATAAAAGGTTACTGAATTGGGTATTATCTAAGCATATATACATAGGGTTGTTTTGGACATGGTTGAAAATGTAAATTTTAGGTAAATTTTGTAGAAACGTGCTTTCCTTCCATATCGATGAGTTTTCATTTGAGAAAGAGAGAAGTGGAAAAATGAAATTACACACTCAGATAATAATATAATGTATGCATGCATGAAGTATTGCTATTGCGTATGGGAGAGAGATACATGAGGGAATTCACAGGATTCACAATCACAATCACCGTGAATTGGATTCGTAATATTTGATGTGAGTAGTGGTGGTGGTGGTGGTTTGTAGCAGTAGTCAGTGCAATGCAGGGTACAATCATAATGGCACTAGACTACTACAACTACTACTACTGCAGAAGTGCTACTTGGACTTCTACTACTTGCTATGCAACACAACTTGAATTTGTACAGTGTAATATTTTGATCAAGGATGACGAGGAGACTAGGGAGTCCCTTTTTGCTTTTATAAATTTATGAAAAATGTCCAACATCCATAAAATCCCTTTTTTTCTCCCTAAAACTGAAAGTACTAGTTAAGTCCTTTGACTGACTTCCTCTACTCTGTACCATCTCATCATCATGATGCATATCTACCAGAGATGAACAAAATAAACGTAACCCTGCCCTGGCTTCCTTGATTTTGATTATAATAAGGATTTTACCCAATCTATTTAGCATATTAGTAGACAACAAAGACATTTTAGAATATTTGTCTATAGAGGATTAGATAGTATGTGTAATAGTAGGTACATGTTGTTTTCCACTTTGGGAGTAAGTTTTAGTTGGTTATAGTTGTGCTTGGAGAGAGTCAAAGGAATAACCGATATTTCATTGCAGAGTGAAACTAAATTGAATATTGGATTTTGGTTGGATTTGAACGAATGAAGGGAGAGAGAGGTTTTCATTTTTGGGTACAAAGAGCAAAAGCAGATGCAGATTTTTCCTAAAATTATTCAAAAAACTTATTTCTATTCATTCATTTATTCTCGGTTGAGTTCAATTCACTCAGTTTTTCGTTAAAATAAAATCTGTTTGCCCTCAGGAGACCCTTTCTCTTTTTCTTGCTTTTACAACAAGGACCTTATATGCACTACTGCATTTTACTTACTCTAAACTATTACTTTAGCAATCAGGATTTTACAATCATCACACAAATTCATAGTCAACCTGATGTTATTCCTACCTAGAGCCACAAGAAGATGCAGATGTACACCACTAGCAATGTAAATTTAAACAAATGGTTTAGCTTAGCTTTTTTCATATTACAAATAAATATTAAAATATGCAATGTACGTGGGTACATATATGTAATCTCTTTTCCATCTCTAACCACCTCGCCCTTTTCAATACAAGGAGAAACAAATTTTTTGGTAGAAAACTGAAAAATCTGAGTTAAGGAAAATAGAAAAGAGAAGTAGGTAGGTATTTCGTATTACTATATTGAGGTTGAGTTGGGCAGGAAAAAATAATGGAATTGTGTACTCTATGAAATAAATGAATAATATAATAAGGTAGATAACAACAACATAAGATAACACACACATACACACGTCATCTGCAACAATCATCTCTGCAAAGAACTTGATACACAGTATGTGCCAAATTTCAGTAGGATTCTGAGACTTAGTTTGTCTCAAGTCTGAAAAAGAAAGGTAATCGCATCAGGTAGAAATAGGATGAAATTCCATCTGGCTTCACGAGTTATGCTAGATTTGACAAAAAAAAATGATGCGTCAACATACGCATCTTAAATTTTACTCTGGAACGAAAAAAATAATAAAAAGTATCAAATAATGTGAAAATCCACCAAAACATCTAACATAATTTCTGTACACCACTTGAGAAAAAATATTAAAATTTGTCTACCTTTTTCCAGTTTTGTATGAAAAAATAACAAAAAAGTTATCTGTACCGAACTCATTCTATTTAACCTTTTCCTTTTTTTTATTGTAGATTGAATTGGAGAGAAATACTATTGTATCGTTTTACATTACAAAAATAAAGTGGTATATAGATAAAAGGTAACCTAACCCAGTCAGTCTACCCATAATCATCATGTGTATGTGTATGTTGACTATACTTTACTACTAATCAACTGCACTACTGTAAAAAGTGAGTCTTGACGAGTGACGATTGCATATTATTTTATGTCATGTAGCATTATTAACTAAAATTGAAGTAACTTTAGTCACGGTGCACATGCTGTTTTTTTCTGAACAAGGAAAGGCAATGTATTTCTAAAGCCTGTCCCAACCGACCATATTGATGACCAGGTCGCTTTCCCTCTTGGCCTCATCCTCATATACACACACATACATGCATGATACGAATAGGTTATTTCAAAGTAAACTCAACAGTGGTTTTACTTTACAATTTAGGTTGATAATTTTTGCTCAAAAACATGTCAAAATGAAAATATGATGGGAAATGAATTATGAAAAGGATAAAGGTAGAGTTAGAAAAGTATAAACAACGTAGATGAGTAGTATATGTGATATGAGTTAAATCGGATGGGACACAAGAAAAGGAAGGGACTTTTCGGGAAAAAATAAAATAAAATATAAACTAGACCCAAAGTCATTTGACCAACGTTGAAAATAACACAACATCCCACACGAAGTTCTTTTTTTTATTAAATTGTTATTTACACGTGTGTATCTGTCTTGTCTACTTTAATCTGTCCATCTCACACAGTCCCCTCTATTAATGTACTTTATCTTACCGTATTTTATTCTACCATTTCTGTTTTGTTCAGTTAATATTTTTCCCCCAATTTCTGAGAAAAACAACGACCGCCTAGTATTATTGCACATATTATTGCATATAATATACACAATCCTTTATAATCTTTTTCCAATCGGGTTGAATTCGATAAATACCTTAGAAAACCTATGGAATAATATAAAAGAGGAAGGAAAAATTGGGAAAAATAATGCATATGGTGATGACAATGAAATAGAAAATATAAATAAATAAAATAACACACACCACGATGGTACGAACATGTGGACAAAGTCCAATCAAACCCTGAGATAAAAGCGAACTTGGAACTTTTACGAGCAATTCTAATCCTTTCTAAATTAATCCTTTTCCCTTTTAATAACTCCATTTACTTTTAGATGGTTTACTACCAGTCTCACTCTACTCTTCTGCAAAAGTATTAATCTATAAAATTAAGGTAAAGTGAAGTAAAATAAAATGAAATCGTTTTTGTCTCTCTAATAGTATTTAACATTTAGCGAGTAAAAGTAAAAGGAAGGTTTGGCATTGCTATTCCTAATCTCAAGTCTAATAATATAATGGTTCATAATAATACATACATACATAAATGGAATTCATTCTATTTCTATGTATGATATACGAGTTGAGTGGTAGTGGTGGAAGTAGTAGTATGTGGTAGTAGCATGTCATGCCATGACTTACTTTCACCTATATCGCATTTCTATCAGCAGTTATCTTAAGTGAGATGGACATAATACATAAAAGAGAACAAGTTACTAATAGTTAGGAATAGTAGCAGTAGTAGTAGTGGTAATATTAACTTTTATAATGTATATCGTATAGAATCACTCCAATTGGTAAAAAAGTACGAGGAAATCCAGTCAGTACAGTTTTAGTTAGTACTTAATAGCTAGTCAGACCAGACGGAGTCATACTGATTTCCACTCACTTTTTTCCATGTCAGTTTCAATAAATAAATTTTTTGTCATACTTTCTCCATCCTAAATTATCTTCATCATCATCGTCATGATCATCAGCAGTATCTGATACACATGTACATACATATAGATACATAAGCAACCATACCCACTAGGGCAGGTAGAGTGCACAGATTACTTAAGTCTGATTAGTTTCCAGATTATAAATGCTATCTTATGGTGACAGAATCAATGGATCCTACCGGTATGGATAGGGATGGATGGAAATATGAAAGGATTTGGGATAAATGTCATCCTATTATTATTGTAAGGACTTATGATTATTCCTTTGCCATGCCATCATTATACTCTAGCTGGCCGGATGAGCGTCTTAAATAAGTGAAATGAAACTCATGTATACGAGCTCATAACATGAACTCATTCATTCAGTCAAACATACTAATAATATTTTGGATATATTATTTCAGTTGAGAGAGAGGTTTCTTTGTGAATTTCAGTCTATATTTATATCCTGGTTCGAATGAATACAAAAAGACAAGGAAAGAGCAGGCCTTCTTAATTTTGAAACCAGTCAATATTTCCTCATAGCTAAATGAACTCCTAACTAGTTTTTCGTAGTGTGTGCAGTGTGCATATAGTGTAGCATGGATTTAAGTGAAAGTCCTTCGTTAACTTTATACTCACTCTCATGATGATGATGATGATGATGATGATGATGGGGAAGACTATGATGAATACATATAAATAGAGGAAGGGACATAATAATATCAAAATGGGAACAATGGCCAATCTTAGTTTTGATTTGTGCTAAAGGCTTTAAGAGTTTCTTTTGTTAATCAACAGAGGAAATGGAATGCTGTACTGCTTAGAGTAATATTAAAGCAAATTCTATTTACTCTGACTAAATGGCTGAAACGTATAAAATAAAATTAAACTGATATGAGGCTAGTAGGTAGATGTTATTACGTTAGGAGTATTTCTATAGCACTAATCCTAACTACTACTGGTTTATACCTATATATTATGATTTTGTGTAAATCTTATTATAGTTCTTTCTACTGTTCACTGTGCTAAAGATAACTATAAGTGAATGACATTCGTGTGGATTATTCGCTTTCAGCTTCAAGCAACTAAAATAATGTAGAAAATTCCATCAAGTTCTTGAAATAAAAAACACTAAACCAAATCAAAGTTTTTCTTATTAGTAGATTGGTATGGAAATGTTGCCTGAATGTCTAATTCTATTAAATGGATAAGAACCAAGTTGGCCCCATCGTGGGAGATGGATGAAATGAGGTTTTTTTCTGTACAATGAAATTACACCTTTCGTCATATCTAAATGGGGATGATACAAATATGCTTTTTTTGTTAGTAGTTATAGTAGAGCAAGATTCGCGTGCGTTATTATTGAGAAGTATGAGCTTTCCTTTATAAAAAACTGATTAGAGGAAAGAAATGGTATTTACGTTTTGTAGTTTAAGTAATAAATAGGGGTAGATAGAGAGGTTTGAACTTGTATGAAATTAAGATAATAAAAAAAACATGCAAAAAAGTACCAAAAGGTCTCCCCAAGTCTGCCCTCCACATTTGTAACTGATTAGATGGGTAATATACATACATACGTAGGGGATTCAAGTAGAGATATAAAGAAAGGACATTACAGTAGTTTAGAAGGTGCTCGTAACATGTAAAAGTGAAGTGAAGAAATGCAAGAGACATAAAAATCTATTTTTTACTCCATGTTATGTTGCGTGTGAGACGACCAATTGATTTCATCATGTACATTATAAAGTATCTATATCAGTATCACCACCAGTAACTATTACTACATGCATTGCTACCTCCTACCAAGTCCATCCAATTCACTAGTAATATTCAATAGTATCAGAAGAACAATACTCTACTTGGTAACTTTCTCCTTTGTAGTGATCGATAAATTTACGGTGTATACTGAGAGTACGGACATTAAATGAACTGGTTGGTGGTGATGCCGAGTTGAAATTGACTGACTGACTTGGCTTGACTTGACTCAAATCCCTCCTCCACAATAATCCTTCAATTTCAATCTACAACTTTTACTCGTTCACAACCTCACAAATAGTTTCACCAGCTAAGAATATAAATGCTCTGTTGAGGAGATACAATAAATATATTGTTTTTTTTCTATAAATATTATCAACTTTCTACGTACTGAACACAAAACTTCTTACTTAAGAATAACAACTAAGAGAATGCAATTAGGAAGGGTAAAGAAACTGCTTGATGGATTTTTATAGAAATTTTCTATCTCCTTTGTAAGACCGTAGTGGATGCTTATTTAATAGATTTAATAAAAGAGTTTGTTAAATCTTTTTTGAGTACCTATGGTCTTAATAATGCTTGTTATTATCTTAAGTCATTACAAAATTTGAACAAAAACATTTTTTCATACGAGTTGTATGAAAAAATGTTTTTGTTCAAATTTTGTATTGTAGTGATCCAGAAGGTCTAGATATTAGAAATTGTAAATTGACATATTGATGAATATTTCATCTGTTCTAGACTCCAAGCTGAAATATGCAAAAAATGAAGCACAAGATGTATGAATGGATAAAAAGAATAGGGAAAACAACAATGTTCAATGCTGTAATAGTGACACACAGTTATTGAAGGAAATGGTAAAGAGTGTTACTTTCTCTGTACTAAGGGACGAGCCGACCAGGAGTGAAAATGGCTTGGCTCTTAAACTAATACTGTGAGTAAAATGCAATGCAATACAATTAAGTTCAGCCGGAGGAAGTAAAATCAAACCGTCCAATCAAAATCTAAGTTTCTACACTGGAATAAGAAAAAGTGTAAGAGAGGAGAGAAACGACCCAAGGACAAGAAAGGGCTTTCATTACACAAAGAAAGTCCACAATCGACTTTTTTTCTCTTCTTCAACAAAGTCAAATTGATCCTTCTCACTTTACTTTTTATATTGGTTCAAAATAGGTATATTTAATTTACTAGTACTTCATACCCTCCAAAATCCCATTTTATAATGATGCATGTGGTGTTGTTGATGTTAAATGTACCTTGAAGTAATAAAGTGACTTAGTATTAGCTAAGAATAATAGTAATTAAAAATAAATAACAACTTTTTGCCACTTAATTAAACCAGAAAATTAATTAGTGATTCAAGGACCTTTTAAAATGCTGGCTTGATTTTAATTCAACCCAATAACACAGTCATGGTCGATATTGAAATCAATAAATGACTTAATTAAGAAATGACTCATGGTTGAAATTTTGTTAACAAACAGTATTACTAAAAACTGAAGGCAATTAACTTTTTAATTTTGTCAAAGAAATTTCTCAGAATAGAAATCAAATACTGTAATTAATTGATTGCACCTAGTATAATAACTCTTATGCCATTCACTTTGCCACCGATTGACCAGCTCTTTAAGGTATATTTCATAGTTTCCCTTCTAATATAACAATTTCTGATGGATAATCGAATAAAGTGAAAATCAACTCAGCACAAAAATCCTGAAAGACGGAATTCTTCTTAAATATTGAGTCTGAGTCTATGGATGAAGCTGACTCGTGTCAGCATTTTACTTTTCAGACTTTTTCTTTTCTTCTTCCCTTCAACATCATCATCATCATCATCATCACTATCACTATTATTATTTCTTTTCTTTCTTCCAGAAGTGATTTTTTTTCTTCTTTTTTTCTATAAACTTGGAAAAGACAGAGGTATAGAAAGACAGAAGAGCAAATAATAAGGCATACATTATTACTCGAGTAGTGTGATAGTACGTGTGTGAAGCTGTATTATATCGTATTCCTATAATATTTTAGTAGTACATTGAACGATGTCAAATGCCAAGGATGTCAACCACAGTCAGAAAAGTACGGGATATTCCCATCATCCCACCCTTCATTAGGTTCATAACAAGAGGAGAGGACTAGCATCTACAGTAAAACTAAAGGCCATTCATCTAGTGCACAACTAGAGTAGTAAAATGCAATTTGCAATAGTTTTTGCTCATTTTATCGCTAACTTCAAAGATATGATTTGTGGACGTTCCCTAGGGTTATTTAGTTAGTCATTTCTTCTTCAAGTCAGAAAGAAAGGAGAAACCTATAGTTATTCACTACTAGTAAAGCTAGAACTAGTATAGTGACTGACTTGGACTTGGATTTTGGAATTCTCTGTGCTCAACCAGCTTGGCCAGCCTTTCACCAGAGAATCAAAGAAGTAAAATGAACGATTGCATTTGGCATTGTATAAAGTAGCATAGTAAATAGTTTGTAGAGTGATGGTGTGTGTGCTAAAGGTTGTATAAAGTAGTAGTGGACTATTGCAATGCACGTTCGTATACTGGCTACTACTGGCTTCGTTTTGTAATGAAATGTAGGCGAATGATAATACAATCTATTTAGTTGGTGGTTTTGCTGAGGAGATTGTTTATGACGTGGGAAATAGGATGAACATGACATCGGGCTGGTAAGTCTAATAACAGGGGAAATCAGATAGAAGTAATTACATTGAAATTAGATACAAACTCTAACTCTTCTCTTTCTCTCTTTATCTATCTGTACTTTCTTCAGAGTCTAACTGGAATCTAGGTATTTATCTAGTTTCTCTATCCTTATGTACAACTTAGAATTAGGAGCAGTAGTAGACATGGAGCTAAACTTTGTACGGGGAGCAGTGTAGTAGTAATAATACTTGTATTAGTAGGCAGGTAGGTACTATTATTTTTTAGTATGGACGTATGGAGTATGTATCTCATCATAATGTAATTGTAATGGTACAGAAAGGAGGAAGAAACAATAAAGTAAAGTGAAATGAAATGATGAAAGTACAGGTTTCTAGATTCACAATTAAGCATCCCCTAGCACACACTGAGGATAGCAATTTCCTATTTGGTAATATTATACTTATTGTTAGAAAGACCAGTGTGGGTAGGTAGATAATAAGGGAATTCAATTTAGAGTTAATTTTCAATCTATGGATCAGTTCAGTGAGAGCATGCATGCTTAGGGAATAAAATAAAATTACAAATGGAACAAACAAAGAAAGTTGATTCAAAGAAGGCAAAGAATGAAAATCAACATCACGATACATATTATAGGATATGGTCTTCTCCATAATACACGATCCAACTCCTCGTGGAGATAGTTCATACTGCATATGCATTGGCAAATGAAATGCAAGGTGTTTTTACGAATTGTAATAAAATAATAATGATAATCCCGGAAAAGGTATGGTTATAGGTTCAGTATGCACCTTGTAGAACTGTATCCAGGAGTTAGTAATGATATTGATATAATACCTTAGAGGTAAGGTTTTTATGGTTTTTAGAAGTTTGAATAGTTTTAGTTATAAAGAAAATTCAGGCTTGGGTAAGTTTTTGATGGATTTTGCGTGTAGATCAAACAGACAGGGTGAGTTTAGTTTGAGTTCAAAATCCAAGTTCGAAGCAGCAGTAGTTCTAGTAGTAGCATTATTATTATAATCATCATCATCAAAAAGTAGAATGTACATGTAGAATAGAAACAAGTTTTGGAATAAAATAGTCAGATCGACAGACAGGCCGGGAAAGAGACGGGAGGTAATAGTCAGTCTGGGTAGTAGTAGTATTACAAGTTTTTCATTTTGAGTTGAAAAACGGCCAAATTGAAATGAATCTGGATTGTTGTAAACACGACAGTAATAAATCAAAACCTGAGAGAAAGAGAGAGAGAGAGAGAGAGAGTTCTCGGTCGGATTTCTCCGATCCAACCTGACTAAAAACTTTGTTACCTAGAATTGTATCCAAGAAGCATAGATGGATAGATTCAACTTAAATCTATAATAATATTCAGAAAGAGTATAAGACCCTAGTGGACTGGCTACTACTACTAATACTGCCAATGTAATGATGCACTGGTACAAATACTGCATTGCATATTTCATATTTCCACGAAAAACACAAATCCATCAGTTTTCTCGATTTCTTCGAGTTTTACATGGAAAATACTTACAAGGTACTTTCTATCCACTTTCATTTCACAATTCATCCCAAACGAACCAACAACGCAATGAATGTTAATAATCATATAATACAATTCTGTTTGAAATCTAAGGGGAGTTGTATCAAATTCAACCCAATGGCACTACACTCAAGTACACACTGCTACTACCCGCATATCATTAGCATCTTCTAGCATTAGTATTAACTTGGAATTCTGTACCTGTCGAACCCTTGGAAATAAATTTATTTGCAATAGTAGTATTAAAAATACACAAATAATAATAATATTATTTGTGATGCAATTTTGATTGAAACTATTCTCGCTCTTGCTGTCATTCGTCATTTGTAATCAGGAATGGTTTTCTATTAAAACTTATTTTAATATTTGAACTATGAGGTTGAAAAAGTTAGGACGCATAAAATATTATTATTATTCCAAGTAGGGAAAATTCTCATGACATAAACTGAGTTATTGTAATCTAAACTGATTTATTTTATTCAACGGATTTTATTTGGTTCAACTAAGAAAATGTGTGTAACCGAAGGGGAGAAGAGGCGAACAACAAGAATGGAAATTTCTGTTCATTTGCAATAAAAATTTAACTATAATGGCTTATGAATGTTAGAAAGTCTGTAATCAGAAGCTGTTGTTTGGGTCCATACATCATATCCTGTGTGTCTGTCTGATTTTCAATAATGCACGTATGTTTATAATGTGTTATATGAAACCAAGTAAAGGATACTGAGCCACTAGCTGGGCAACTGAACTCCATTATAGTTACAGACGGATAATGATGATGAAAATAATAATAATATTGTGTGTTAAAAAGAAACAGAAATTCCAAAATTTATCAGAAAAGGATAAATGGGCTTTTTTTTACCCCAAAAAGTAAAGTATTATTATAAAATGAAACTCAAAATGAAATATGAAAAATACATAAAGAGCGAGAAGGAGAGGGTAATATTCCATTATTTTGCGTATTTATTCCCCAAATTCATGCCAGAACTAGGACCTAAGTCATCCTAAGTATAAAATTCATAGGAAACCCAAAGCAATAGGATCATACCCTCTCTCCATCCTCTATTCTAAACCATGCACAATCAATTGAATTGAAAAAAGGGTTCTTTTACTTTTTTTCCAGAAAAAATGTAAAAACAGATCAGCTTTGGCTAATCTCATTGGATCTGTAAGCCCCAGTTCACAATTTTCCGTAAAATTTGGAATATTAATTCCATTTACTTTGTACACTTTCCAATAATATAAGCTATATGAAGCCATTTCTTTAGAGAATATTACTATTGGACCTGGGTTCCTACACCGGTCATATCGATATTGTAAATAAATAGTAAATATGAAGCCAATGTATGACGCGAGACGAGACCAGACATCATATCTTTCAATCCAATCAATACTTTCAATACAGATTCCTTTTATCTGCTTGCACAATATAATATAAATGCATGTAGAAGAAAGAAAAGGCTTAAGCTCGTGCCGTGCCACAAGGATTTGATGTAAATTCCATCCATATTTATGATAAAATTGTGTAATGTTAAATATGTGCAACTGTTAAAAGAAAAGGAGAAAAGGTCATGTGGATATTTAGTAGTGTTTTTGAACTAGGTTCACCAAACACACTTATTTTTTCTCTACTTTTATATTGTTTTGTTAAATCTCTCTTAAGCTTTCGATGAAGCATTTACAAGGAATTGAGCAAACTGTGTAAAAAAAAGCAATTACAAAGCAGCATCAATTGAATGGCTTGCAGTTGAATTTTTAAGTTTAAAGAAACGACTACCTTATTTAAAAAAAGAAGAGACTCAAATCATAAGATAATTATGAGATGGTGTCAATTTAGTGCACGCTTTCGCGAAAATATTAATGATAAATGAGTTTGAAAATTTAATTCAGCATTATACGGTTAATCCAAGTACCTACCAGTCTAGTAAAATATTCACCAAAGACTTAATTATATTTTAGTAATGAAAGCTTAATTGAGTGAATAAGCTAATTGTGCAGGGTTGACCCTAGGTGGTATGAAATTTTCAGCCTTGACAGTTCTATCCCTGAACCAAACCGAACGTTTTTTTTTTAGTTGAGCTTAAACTTAAATTGAGTTTTTAGCTATATCATTCTCTACTCTTGCATATTATATTGAGAAATATGTTTGTCTACTCACCCGAAAAACCGAATAATATAAAATGTCACCTTTTAATTTAGTAAACTTGGTTTCTATCTAACTCGATTTACCTATGCACATGCACTCTAGTTTACGTCAGAAACAGAGGAGTTTTAGTTTTTTTGTTACTTTTTCCTTAAGGTTACCTTTACTTTTCCCAATAATAATAATAATAACGTGGCTTGACCTTATGCAGAATGCTTGACTGGTTTCGATCTTCAATAGATTTTGAGTTGATATGAAAATAAAAATAAAAATAAAATGAAGGCTTTCATTCGCATGCATTTTACATACTAAAAATAATATACCACAACCAAAAACCCATTCTAGTTGGAATGAACCCATGGCTTTCTTGGTATGGGGACATTGCATATTAAATGATGACTTTATATATTCGTGTGACACATATACATACTTATCTGAAAAACTGGTAAAGATGAATCAAAAGATAGTATGAATGTATTTGTGTAGTAGTAGTAGTAGTAGTACAATAGGAAGATAGAGAAGACCAACCACCAAGACAAAGTTTGTAAGTTTAGAAGGGGCAATTTTCAGTTGAGATGGAGAAATATGAAAGTGGAAGGACCTGGTCTGGCCTAGCTTGTTCGGGTTGGGTAGATCAATCTAGCTTAAGATCTAATATCTAAAATATGAAAAAGGGAGAAAGTCGAGGAGGTTTCAGGTTAGCTAGATTCGTTCATTTCATTTCATGATGATGATGGTCTATGGTAGTGGTGGTCTTCCTTGCTTTCCTTCTTGTACAATTCTACATGCTACACTTTCAAATACTATTACTCCTAGTGGGTCCGTGTCAGTCGGGAGTATGTGTCTAGTTACAACATAATATATAATATTTTATATTTTCTCCAGATAGGAAAAGGAATAAAGACAGGTTTTGTCGAGAATCGAGAAGAATGGAGAAATGAAAGTCAGAAAGATAAAAATCCCAAGAGTCCACACAGAGAAATATTAGAAGATAGAAAGTTGGACTGTTGGACTTGAAAACTTCTTGTTCACTCACAAGACCAAAAAATCCTACAACAATTGGCTATCCATCTCAAGACCATTTTTCGGCTTGGACACTTCCTATCCCTCTATGTATCCTTTTATTCTATCCTTCCTATGTATAAAAAATAGTAAAAATAATAAGAGATAATGTAATAATATGACATCGATCTCATCCATTTCTAATGTTTAGTTCATATTACTTTTTACTCTTGTTGTAGTGTCATCCTCTACTTCTTTTCTCGATTAGGTTGTGTTCATGCATCTCCTTTGAGATTTTTCTCCTCTGCCCTGACTTTTGACTCCACTTGAATTATTAATCTATGAATAGAATGAAATTGAATCTAGTATAAAGTATCTGATAAGTAGCTGTGAAGGTATGGGTGACACCTGACCAAGTACCTACTCCAACACCCTTCAATTCACCTTCACCCTCAGTAAACTCCAGGTGTAGAGCAAAACCTAAGAGATTTTTACCAGTCTCACCTCACCCCTTTCTGGTCTCACCTTTAATTATATTTAGGTATCAAGGAGACTCTTTTGCATATTTTCAATTGTATCTCATTTATTTAGTCAAAATACAATTATAAAATCTTAAGCCTCACACATTCATTACCACCACTCTCAAACGCTTCTAAAATTTTATGAACAACACTTTATATAACCACATAGTTCTAGTATTTTTGGACTGAATCGGATACTTGAAACCAAACTAGAGAAAGGTATAAAGATAGATAAGTATCATATTATCATGATCAAAAGATCCGACGAGATATTGAGAAAAAAATAAAGAGAGACACCAGACATGGTTTACTAACATCTTACCTTACTACCTGCCTACAAATGCTGTGGGTTACAAAGATAAAGCTATTATATTAATATCATCGTCCGTTCTACTTTTTTTCTCATTCTACCCCTTTTACTTTTGGTGGTTCGTCTGTTACTTGAGAGTTGAGAATGAGACTTCGGTGTAAAAACTGAGACATCATTATATTACGTCTTAAAGACGTTGATTCCATATAGGAACAAAGTTGCTGACATTTTCTCTAAGAAATAGGTAGTATAAGTTGAAAAAAGTAAGGTGAAGTTGTATAATACTTTTATGTGGCAGAAAAGGAAAACTATGAGCTAAACTGATAATAAAAATATAAAATACCTTAAGAAGGGTCTAAAAGAAACAAGATAGATACTGTTCTGTATCTCTAAATCCATCCATCGAACCTAATAGTATATCATATTCAATATAAAACTTAGTAGAGGGTACAAACTACAAGACAACAATAGGGACTGGAAACACAATGCAATAATAATAATAATACTTGTCCTTATTGAACCGTGTATCTCTAAAATGGACAGAAAAAGTTATCTTTTTCCCCAACTGACTGAATCCTCTTGGAATCTTTTCCCCTACTATCTGTATACATGTATATACATGTAGGTGCATATTGAACTCACTCCACTCAACTTGCTCTCAATGTTATTCCTATACAGAAGGTAAAAAAGATAGATTTTGATACAAAAATTGGGGATATTTCGATTTGATACTTTGATAAGTACTTGTATCTCTCAAATTTAGTAGTGGTAGTAGTAGCAATCAGAATGAAAGGTAGTATGGGCTCTGTATATAAGATACTGAAGAGAAGAGGGATTTTTATACATTTTTTTGGAGGAATCCATCCATTCTGTCTTGTGCAAAAACTCCAAGTTTAGCTACACTAATAGTGCAGTCTAGGAGGTCTAAGACTTATATAAACTTTTACAAAGTTCTTCCACTCTTTTTTCTTGTATCAAATTGAACGTCATTGACGCTGACAAATTTCATGCCATTTTTCTGTCTGTCTTTTCTGTACTTTTTCGGACTAAACCCTAGCCGGCAACCGGACGACTTGATACATGCATGTACATTTAGACCAAGCATCATTCGTACGTAGTGAAAGTACTTATGGATAGGCATATATTTAGATACACTTACCAACACACTGCTACTACATGAAACAATCACTCCCTCCTACTTCTTCCTTTTATTTTCAATATTAAAAGTATTTCTCATGTACTTGGTCAAAGTAGTCCTTACTCCTTACTTTTACTTTCGAAACGGGGATGATGCTGGTGCATACTGGTCCTGTAGGGTGGTAGTGGTGGTGGTGGTTGTAGGGGCAGTAATTGATTCTGAAGACCGAGTAAAGTAGTATAGTAGTATCTTTTGGAATAATCAAGAAGTGCTGGTATAACATAGGAGGCTACTTGCTATGGATTCCAATCAGTGAATAAATGTAAAATGTATTCAATTCTGCCTTAAATAGAAACCATTTCACGTAGAAAGAATATTCCGCTTTCTTCCTTCCGAAATGAAATAAATTAGCAGTGGGAGAACAAATCTTCAATTGTCTTTCTAAATGCTCCATCCTATCTAAGTTTTACACGTGTACGTACTCTTTACATCCTTTCCTTATTTGCATTCCTTTCCTTTTAGAGTATTAACTAACTTTACTAATTTCTTTGAATTTAGTCAGTCGTCTTTCGATCTTGTAGGTACAGTAGTACGTAGCATAAAAAACTTTTGAAATCTGTCAAATGTCAGTTTAAAAAAATTTATCTACTCTCTCTAACCCTGGTATATATGGACCGAAAGTATGGGTGAAAGACACACAACCTAAAAAGCCAGGATGGGACGAGATGGACTTGACGTGCAAAACAATTATAATAACAATGCAACACTATATGCTATTATGTACAGTATTAATTACCAAAGGACAAGGCAAATCAAAATTAGAATGTCAATGCAGATGCAAATGCAAAATAAATAATACACAACGACACAGCACAATATATTCATTTGTCACAAAAAGAATGCTTCATTATTTTTTCCTTCAAAATTAATCATAAGTACAGACACAATAATAATAATTTATAAATACATAATATTAATAACTCTAATAATAATAATAATAATATAGGTATTAAGTATGCTAAATACTTTTAAATATATAATGTATATATATTTTTTTACATCAAAAAGAAAAATTGCACCAAATTTCATTTTTTATGTCGTATTTCTTTTCACGTCACCTATCTGCTTGCGGATACTTCTGAGTTGTAATACGGATTTTACATATGAATATAATAGTTAATAATAATTTATACGTTTATATATTTTCTCACACTGAAATCACTTTGATTTACCGTTTTAAATAAATCTTTAAATTTTTTACGTCAAACTCCGTCACGCAATAACAACAATAACAACAATATTTATTATAATTATACTCCGAGTTTTTGTTGTATCATCGTCGTCAATATTATAGATCTACCAAAATAGTGACAGTCAATGTGATGTCTGTGTGGTTTATAAGTAATACCTGAATATTAGTTTACGAGATTTACTATATATTAATATATCAACAGTAGTAGTAACGGCGAATATAAGCACTTATCAAAAGGATCCCTTCGAAAAGAGTCCCTGAACCTTTTAAAATTTTCTCTTTTTAAAATACAAAAAACCCGAGACTGTATATAATGGTGACAATGAAGGGAATAAGGTTCAAAGGTGATCCACCACGAGGGAAGGCCACTGTAAAATGTGTAATTTGTAGCTCCTTGGCCAAACTTCTACCTTAATAAATGTAATATAAAACCCCTCGGGGGAGACCCCTTCACCTTTTGTTTAACCCTCATGCCAACCATGTAATGTCTCTTAGTGTCTTATAACCTACTGGCAATTTTTTAGTCAAAGTGCAGACTTTATTTTTTTATAATTAACGAACTTTTAAAATGCAGTATGACTTTAAAATTACATAGCGTGTATTTAACAGTAAATATATCTTATTTACCTAGATGCTCTCATTCCTTAATTGTAATTAAACTGACTAACCCCTCATTTATATTTTACCAGTGGCAAATGGTAATATTATACCAAAGACGGTTGATGTTCATACTTCTACATAATAATAATACGCTCTGACACACTCATTCTGATAATTATGTTCGATTTGTTGATCCAGAAAACCCTTTAATCCTATCACTTCTAACACAAACTCTCCTAAGCTTATTTAATTTTCAATTAAATTAAGATAATGAAGCACACACAGCTCATTAGAATAACAATTTAAAATTTAAAATTCATTAAAATCATTCCTCTTAGTTAGCCTTCATAATATGATAATTACGATCACTTAATTTGAATACGACAGTCAGACAGAGACAAAAAGAGAGAGAGAGGCAGTTTTGTAAGTCGAGAATTAAATATATATTATTGGTTAATCGGCCTTAAATAGTATTAATCTAGTGTAGTTCGAGGTAGATTTTAACCTTTTTTAGGTAGTAGGAAGTAGTAGTAGGTAGATAGGTAGGTTGGGTAGGTAAGTGGTCGGTCGGGTAGTCAATTATAATTATTTTGTACCTGTCTTTCTATACACATCAATACCTATCTTTTTCTATATCTTAACTTTGTGTCCGTTTTGCACAATCGAATTCTCTCTTATCTCTATAATTATCAATAGTGTTTTACTATTTAACTTCTCAATTCTTCATTGAATACACCGTGGCAATAAAGAATATAATAATAATTTAATATTATTATATTACAAACGATGATGAAAATAATAGTATGTATTTCTATTCTGATGATTACCACTACTGATGGGATGATTATATAATGCTTTCTATACACCCTACCAACCAATATCTACAGGCTAAATTAATGCATGCATGTTTGACTCCGAGCTAAATGTTAAATGACAAAAACACATTGGACTACATTTATCGTTACCTTACATGCATTTATGAGGAATGTAATGTAATATGCATGTTTTTAATAGAGGTATATGTTCAAGTAAATGGTTTGTAGGTTGCTTATACGTATAGAAAGGTAATAAGGTAAAAGTCCCTTTGGTTTTAGTCTCATTCGACTTTTAATCCACTTTCAACTCTGTCCAATTTTTCAATAATTCATCCCCTTTTTATTCAACGGGTGAAATTATATTCGAACTTTAGGAGAATAGAATAGTAGTAGGAGAGTAGCAGAAATGGTGATGGTGGTTGTGGTAAAGGCAGTGGCATGCCGTTCATTTATCTAATCATCAGCTTAAAGAGTTTTTCAAAGTTAATAAAATAGTTCTGACATCAAATGAATATGGTAAAAAGTCTTTGATGAATATAACCAATAATATTACACTCTGTTAACCCCGTATTTCATTCTATTTTAATTCTACCTTGTTAAACGGTTCGCAATTTTAATGCTTTTTAGTAATGACTGGGTGAATTGTAAATTGCACACCTGGTGACTAGGCAGGATGGAAAAATTTTGCAGGAAAAATTATACACTTTCTCCAACCCGTGGCAAGAGACATGTTTTTATACTAAAAGTGTAAGTTCCAAATGGTACCAACTGTAAAATTAGTTGAATTATACGTCGTAAAGGGTTATATATGCTTTACCGGAAACTACGTCTGCGACTGTCTCATTCAAGCAATTAAAAAATTTTTACATGAGCTTTAAATGACTGTATAATTCTTGAAGCCGAAAATATTATTCGTATCGTGTTGGAGAAAACTCTCCGCTTTTCTAGTTTAAATATAAAAAACATCAAATGGATGGACCCAAGCTTTAATTAATAGAAGGTCTGTGGAATTGCCAATTATTTAAATCGACTATCTACTCCTGCATCGCCACACTGCCACTGCCTTGCCATTCACACAGTCTGCATTTTTATTTCTTCCGTCAGACTTACATGTTTTAGTAAAATGTTGTCCCCCCTGATTGACTACGTACCGTAATCTAAACTGGATATCAACCTACCCCATCAAATTTATATATGTACAGGCAGACCTAGACCCATCACAAAAATAATATACCACAAAAACCTTAAAGGATTATAATAGGACTTTGCAATTTGTAAAATCACATTACATTGCTACACTACTGCACAAAGTAATGAGACTCCTCTGTCCAATCGTTTAATAAAAATTAAAAATTATTTTCTAATATTTAGTGAGTGAGAATATTAATGATGATGAAAATTGATGATTGTATCGACTAGGAAACATTCTGGTTACAATTCAGGTAATATTTTAATGTAATAATAATTATGAGAAATATTAAAATCGAGTCGAAAGGAGTATCTAGAAAAGTTGTGAGAGATCTGAAGGAAATTACATTAAGTTAAACAGCACGGAAAAGGACTACCTAAGCTTTAATTTACAATATATTTCAATTCTTTCACCTACTGATATCTTTAATTTAAGCCAAAATTAAATCACCACGTAATTAATAAAGTCAGTAATCCCTAATGAATTAAGTCCAAGAATGATTAATTTTTGGTATTGGGTGTTGACTACAGTGTGATTTGTGGTTTCTCCCATCAGGTCCGGTCAGTCACAGGTAAAATGTTTGCATAGGACAAGGAAGCATATTGTGTTCTATTTCAAGTCCATAGTTTTATAGTACCGAAGATGATGGATGGATGGATGTATTTAGATATTTGCCGAGGATAAAAAAAGGTCTTTCGAAAAGAACCGACCGTTTCGAAATGTTAAACTTATCATATAGTACATAGTAAGTATTATATAATGCGCTCCGTTACATACATATGTAAAATTGATGTCATTGACAAGATTAAATAGGACGATATTTTTTTATCTTTTAAGTTTACCTGCAATTATCCTTTAGTTAGTATTTCGAGTATAATTACAATATAGAATTGAAGAAGTTTCATTTTTAAGATAAATATTGTGCTTAAAGACTTTTTGCATAGTGTCATCAGTACTTTGCTTTTCACTGAGGCAACCTTTTTTCTCCTGTTTTGTAAAATTGTAACATACAAATGCACTACTGATTACATTGCGTTGCTTCGAGTCAGTGAGTGGATAGTCACAGATTGATATCTTCATTCATACCAACATACAAAGGGAGAACTCTTTATAAAACCTACTTCTACCTAACTACTACTTTGTTTACCACACGATAGAACGGTTGAACAACAAAGACTGTAAAAATAAAGAACGGTTTTGTTGAAAAGGCTTGAAAAATAAATGTTTTAAAATTTGATTGTCACATTCCATTCCTCCCATACTTGTAGTTTCAGTTTCAGTTGTAGTTAGACACAATGGATGGACACTTGTACTGTTTTGAGTTCTTACTACCTAGTTTTTAATTGTTTTAGTACTTAATTAGTTAGTGTGGAAGTTAATGTTCTTTATACGTTTTTATACATCTAATATCATAATATATTTTATACAGTATTTTTAATATACTATGGTTTATCTACTTATCAAGTCCGATTATTTCAAAACATTTGAGACGGGTCAGTTCGTGATAAAGCTTTTGAGAATTTTTCACGACGAAATAAAAAACAGAATTCTCTAGTCGGATCGGATTTGCTGAAGCTTTATTGATCACCTGGATAATGAATTGCAAGGAAGTTTAAGTCAATGTCTGCTAATCATGTAGGTATGGATATAGGCCTGGATTGAAAATGTAGTAGAGATGTAGGATGGGTATATGAGCTAAATAAGTCACTCTAATTGTAAGATGGATGCCAAAATGATATTTGTACCTAGACGAGGGTAAAGACAAGGAAAAAAATAAAGTAACAAATTACATCTTACTAACCCCCCGCCCACTGACTCCATTCAATATATGAGACTTTCGAGCTTCTTCCGTGGTTTTAGCAAAGGATCAATCTAGAAAGTCACAGGAAGGAAGATGAGAAAAGACAATCAATCAAGGAGTAAAGAAAGGGAAGATAAAGTACATGAGAGCTACTTCACTACTTGGGACAATACTTGCTATACTCATGCATCTGGGGCTACGTTTGTCCCTAGAAGGACGATTAAAATATAAAATAATTACTGAAGCCAGAAACAAACCTGCCCCTGTAAAGACAGTCGTATGACTTTATTATTTGTCCCCGTGTACGTACCACTGACACTGACTGAGAGACTAGCATTATGATGTTAGAAAGTTTCATCAGATAGTATGGGTTACAAAATTGTCAAAAAAATAATCAAGGATTTACTTGATACTATGAAATTTTTATAGATCAGAGTGTTTTTAATCTTCTCTTTAAAAATGTACGTCCTCTGGAGATAAAAAGGAAGAAAAGTGTATAGTTGACTTTTAACCTTTAAGTGAATTGTAACTCGATCCAATCAGTTTTTACACTACTCCATTGACATTGTAGACTTAACATTGACAGGTATAACAGGAAATTTAATTTTAAGAGCATGCTGCAGGAAGAAGTTCATCCTATTTTTATACAATTTTGCTCATATCTGGGTTTACTTTTCCCTTGTTTCCTTCAATTTAAGTCGTCAGTAAACACCAAATAATGTTAGTATTATCACATGATACGACTATGCATATGGTAGCTAAATCTATTTCTAAAACATCATTGAGACTAGGGACACTAGCCCGACCCACACGGGTATAAAGAAGAAAATTGTATTGACAACAAAATGGAAAAAACAAATAAAGAGAAAACTGCTGTCTCTTTTGACAGATAGTGCTTTCTCCAGCTTCCAACCCAACCACCAATGCCACCATCAATGGATGAACTTATTTTCCAGGGCATTTACTATTTACTATGCAGACTCACAAAAGTACTTAGAACATAAATGTATATACCTCATCTTCTTAAGACAATGACAATAAAACTGTCTGATGGTGGTTGTGATTGTAAATGTAGTACACATCGTATATGCATTAGGTATAGAAGGAAAAAACAGAGATCTCATTATTAATGACAGCGTATGCAATTTGATCCGACTAGAGAATGACAAAACGATCCATATCCATCCATCCAGTCATCCCGTCAAATAACCACAACTAAATTTTCTGACGCTTAGTTAGCTGCAAAGTTAGATAGTCATTTAGTTAATACTATTTGAGTCAGATTTAACTCTACATAGATGAGGTGGATACACACAGTCACATAACCTTAATACATCTAGTAATACATCTAGGGTTTATAACAATGTCTACCACTACTAACGCTTTTTAGTCCTCTCTCCCTCTTTAGCCTGTCTTGACTTTGACAGTTACCGTTTTTAATATTATTATTTAAGTAATACTGGGATTTAACTTCTACCTAGTCGTATTTCTTGGGGTTTCCAGCCAAAAATTCAATTAGTTTTTATCTAGATTAGTATTAATAGCAGTTTATGTTATCATAAGGTTTTCAGTGTGAGTGTTTATCCCACGAGCATATAAAATATATGCATGGAAAAGGCCGCGACCTGCATCTGTTCTGTTTTTTATAATTGTGATTCGTCCGATTAAGGTAGGAACTTTAGTTTGGAATAATAATAGTAATTAATTTACAGCGATAATGCGTATTGTAGAAACCATGGAATACATTAGAGCATAAATGAATACTATCTTTCTATGCACATGTAACTTATGTAGGATGAATGTAGGTATGTATTGTGTCACCAATTGTCAGCACCTTCTTTGACATTTATATAATAATTTATTTATGATAATATATTGAAAGTAGTATTTCTAGAAATGAGTAAATTAACCATTACCTATCTACATGAAAAGTTCTGACTTGAGATGAACTTTCTCTAAAAGAAAATTGAAATGGACTAGAGTTTTCTTTATGCCAAAAAGTTTTATCTTTCATGACATTGAATAACATTTTTACGAGTATAACTTTTCCTTTTAAGATGCTTCTGAAAGTAGTAGGCGGAGAAAGAGGTTAATTGTATTAATAAATATTAGGATTATCGTTTTAATGACAATCATAATAAGAAATGGTACTTGCCATAGATACCCTACCCACTGAAAGGAACACACTCAATAATAAATGGTGTGTGTCATCTCTTATCCTGATGGTATGGTAAGGAGGGTCAACAGTTCAACCTCCTGGTGTATTGGGTACCTTTCTAACCTCTCTATATCTTAGTCTTGGAATAGTAGTACATGTTCTTTGTTTCAAAACAACTCCGCCCCCTCCTCCTGCTACTTTATTATGATGATACAGTGGTGACAGTGATATTATGATATAAATTCATAAGATTATAATCAAGATATTGTTATAAACATTATACATTTCCTACCAGTAATACCTCAATCTTAAAATAATAGGGGTAGTGTACACGGGCATTGTGTTGTTATTGATAATAATAACAATAATGATACCTTGATAACATGTTAGGTACTGTTGTTGAGGATGATTAGTTATTCTTTCATTTCTAATGTACAGCTAGTAACTCATCATGTGAAACATAATCCACCTTATCTTATCTTATCTGATCATCATCGCAAAGGTAAAGTTATACTGTAAATTAATACTAAGGTATTGAATGAAAGGATAGGGTCCTTAGGTACAAACACGCAGAATGACTTGTTAGTGAACAATAGGCACCCTACCTACCTGCCTTTCTTCTACCTGTAAAACCTTCCACTTACCTACTCTACCATTTTATCTTACTATTTACCTGAGAAAGTATCTTTTTTTAACTTTGGGTACTAATCATATCATAGTGTTTTTTTAACAAATTGGTAGTGACAAATCGTTTCTGGTCCTACAGTTGAACTTATAAGCATTACTAGTAAGGCTGAGAATTCATTCAAATGAAGCATGCATCGATGATAAGATTGCATTTCATTTGAAATTAACTCCAAATTATAAACTATTTTGGAGGATTTTCCCCCTTTACCTTATACTTTATCGACTGAGATAATTTAAGAAGTATATTTTAAGAAGTTGACTTTTTGTTACTTTTGGAGCAGACTTTAGAAGAAATTATAATCCAAAATATTTTCAGCCGAAATAAATCTAATCGATATTTCTTGAAATTTCTTATTTAACTTATGATACATTAAATTTCTTACTATCTTTAAACGCATTTTATAATGTGAGCCTCGCTAATTGCAAGAAAAGGCATAATTTTTACGCATGTTGCATACCTGTGGATAAATTTTATTAACCTAGAATATACTCACTCTCTCACAATAATACAAACTATAGTCACATTCACCCTGAACGAAAAATCGTGCCATTTAAAAGATAAAAGATATCTAAACTTTTATCAGTACTATATGACTCTACTGCTTAAAACTAGCTTAACCCTACATCCTTAATTGTGTCTGTCATGTCATGTCCCTCTTTTCTTAATTTATGCATGTTGCCTAATAACCTGACTAATGTCATATGTACACCTGTCTGTACAGTAGTTCCCATCACGTAGATATAATTCACGGACTAGATAATAGCAGTTTAGTAAAGTAATCCATCAGTTGCTGTGTGTAACTTATACCTTAGTTTTTAACTAACTAACTCAATACTAAAATTAATTACTTGGATTAGGTTCTTTGCAGTTTGTTTGTGTTGTTGTGTCTGTACTTTAGTTTTAGTAGTCTTCTTCTGTATATAATTATAATAATAAGATTACTTGTCTCATACACACTGCAAAGTATTAGATCTCCCTGTATCGCTTATACCTCATTTGACCTTTTTTAACGTTACCTTACACCTACTTTCTTTAATAGTAATGGAGTCAAGCACTTATTTTACTTATAACAATTATCCCTATAATAAATTATCATTCGCTTATATAATACTTAGTTAGCATCGTCTGTAGTAGTTGTGTTTCCTTATACATTTAAATATAAATTAATAGCGCAATATGTTACTGACTAAATTGTAAGGTAGTTAGTTAGTGTTACTAGATAGACTAGATAGTTCATTTTAATTTAGTTTATATTTTTAGTTCATAATAGATAGATAGATCACTGTGAATCTCAAAGGCGTGCTCTCATCACAGTCGTTGTAGTTTGGAACAGAGCGAACACGCCAGTTGATTTTCCCAGTGCATTCTCAGTGTCTAATTTTGTCCTTTTTCAACATCATCATCGTAGCAGCTTCGCTTTCTTTTTATATATAAAAACAACAATGACTAAAAACTACTTTAAAGGCTACTCTACTATGTATCTTGGAAATAGCTCACTGTATAAAAAGGTTTTTCTCTTCTCTAGAACCTTACACCATTAAATTTAAATCATATAAGTATTAAACTAATATAATGGGCCTTATAAGGCATAAATGTATTTAATGTTAACATAACTAACAAGAACAATAAGAATTTATGAAAAGGTTGCAGTTCCAGAAGGCATTTTTTGTCCTCTCTGGTATGGGTGGATAATCGTGGAAGTAATAATATGATTACTGTACATGTTACCTCGTTTCTCTTCTATATTACCTAGTGTTTTTTTCCTTTAATTGGGCGAGTAGTTTTTAATAATTGTACCTGTAGGTAGTAGTTTTTTTAGTAGTATAAGTACTATTTTGGTAATTAATTATCTAACGATTACTTTGGGTATAACCTTAACTCTTTTCTCTTTGGATCGGGTGTACATCATTACAATGGCTTTTTAAAAGTTAAAATGACGTGGGTTTACTTAGTATCAGCAGGAATGGTTTTTTTATTGGAATGATGGGGTGTAGTTTAATGGTGATAAAAGTTGTCTCCCAGAATTTTTTGTAGTAATAGCAGCTTTTTTTTGTTTAAGTTTTGAATTCTTGATGAATTTGGTTTCTGAATTCGACTAGATGAGTAAGTGTTCTTCTTTCAAGAAGGGGTGATGGATGAGTCGGGGTTAGATGTCAGCTTGGGTTGGGTGTGGGTCATAGTTGAGTTTTTTATGTAGTTGGGGTGAGGGAGAATGAGACTCGGATTGATTGACTAACCTTTTCACGAACAGGAAAGTAGACCAAGGAAGGGACAAAGTAGTTGGATGATTGGTTGCTACTTTCTTCCTCGGATGGTGTGACTAGAAATCCTTGCATGAGAAATTCCCCATCTCCGACCGTCCCTTCCTGAGGGAGCCCTCGTCCTTCCGGTAAATTTCCGACTTTCCACTCTGATGATGTCAGCGTCCCTGTTGAAATCGTATCTGCTTTTCTTGAAGCTAATGAAGCTATCTCTGCCAGGAAACTTTTTACCTGTTTTGAATAAAGGCATAAAAAAGTTTTATTTGGTAAGTGGTTTTGTGTGAATTTGTTCCCTTTAGGAAGTAGTAGAGAACTTGCAAAAACTAAATAGGAAATTGCTAAAGGGATATTTTCATAACGGACAGATAAATTATTGATGGTTTTAAACATCTTAGCTCAGTCAATATGTTCAATGCCCACATGAAAAAGAAAGTTTAATTCCATGTGGAAATATTTATTTTTATGGAGCAGCATTGGCTATATCATATTTCAATACATCTGTAAAGAATGTTATTCCTAAATTTAACGCGCATACCCTTTCCTTCGTATTTATCCTATGAGTTTGCAATGTTGAAATTAAGATAAAAAAAGTTCGACAGATGTTTCCAGATTCCAGATAAGAAATGGGAATGACGCAGTTGCTGATGAATTCTATCTAAAAATTGATCTAATTTCTCAGCCTGGCGCATGCAACATTTACCTAATAACACTTCCCCAATGGTTGTTATATTTACTAAAGTAAACCTGAAAAAAATAACAAATTGAAGAAACCCTTCAAGTTAAGCGTACTCAAAATGTATCACTTTTCCCAATAAAGTTTTCAATCCTTGTGTAACATAACATTTTAGTTAATTATTTTATAGCAAACTATCCATCTACCTATGTATTTACAGATATACATTCAGTCATCGTGTTGCCTATGTAGACTGTAAATTAGTCTTGGATAGAAGTCTATTAGAGAGAAATTCAACTAAATGAATGAAAGCATATTGCTACCTGTCATATATAGACTGTGTACTTGTAGTAAATTGCTGAATCAACAGAAATTGTCTGTCTCATTGGAAATAGAATTAGAGAAATATTGAGATGGAGGATAGAAATCCCTAAAGAAGGAACAGAAATGTGTATATGCCAAAACGAATAGGAACCAACTAGTACTATTAGTACTAACTACCCCTACTTACTCCTACTATTCACTCCTACTAAAGTGACTACTAAAGACCGAGTAGAAAAGTACCTATGCGAAGGATTGCAATTGTGAATTGGCCTTTTAAGGAACAAAAGGCTCCTCTCTGTCTTACTTGTTTAGCACACGAGAACAAGTTTAGTTTAGAGAGATTCAAGAGAAAGGAAAAGGCCAATTTATAAAAGGATATTTTTATTTCTGAGAAAACTAACAAGAGGAGGCAGTTTCATTAAGTCATGGAGAAATCTTTTATTTGGTTTTATGGAATTACCTCTCAGCCACTTTCATTCTCTGTGAGACGTCTTATTATGGCCATATGGGTTTACACAAATACTTTTTTCTTAACTGTGTGTAGCAATAGAAGAAGGTAGCTGGAGAAATGCAGTTAGTCACCCACAGTAGTAGTTAGACTTTCATATAAAATTACCTAATGCTACCACTACCATGGAGTAAGGGGATCGGATGGATCCAAAGAGTAAACCTTTGGAATCTTGAACATTGAAGAAATGCTAGAGAAGAGAAAGCCTTTCTCCTATAGATTGTATGTATGCGTCTCAAGGGTGTTGTTCACCCTTGTGCTCGGCTTAGTTTACATTTTAATGGGTAACTCTATATTGTCCAATTAGCAAGATAAATAGAGTGTTAAAATATTTTATGGTCGAAATGGAACATCCATGGAGAAATTTCTTACGATGGCAATTCATCCTTGTATACATTTATATACACTTATGCTTGTTTCTATTGTCAAGTCCCAACTCTTCTTCATGCTCTTTTTGCATCGGGCTAAAATTTCACTCCCAAGTAGTCCTTTCCATTCAGAAGACCTTTTGGATTTTTAGTTTTTGTATACGAGCTAAAGTTGTGGATCTTCCAACTACTCAACAACGCTACTACTTCAAATTCTAAAATGGTATTCAAGTAGCCCATTAGGACGTAATATTCTCAACACTAACCATCCATGTCATAATGTGTGTACCACTTGCTTTTGTACTGTTAGGGTTAGGAGTAGTAGTAGTATAATATGTTGGTGTGTTGACGTGAAATACGAATTAGAAGGAAAAATGGCATTTCTCTCCACAAGATCCGCACTACAGTTATTGCTGTAACAATAACGGTTTGTGTATCACATCTTTGAAATCACCTACTTGAACCTATATTCTCGACGTTGGTAACCCTAATAATAATGCATACTGAATTTCTGACTGCATGCATGATATTGCTTGCAAATGCTTCCGATTGAACAGAAGAATTGCGAATATTTCTAGGATGATGCTAGTTACTTTCTAACTATGGAATATGTTATATTATATGGATGTATGCGGTTGGATTAAAATGGGGGTAAAATGACTGAGAGTGATAAAAAATGATGAGCTTATAGAAATGCATATTTACAAGATATTATGAAAGAGATGATAAGGAGTTGAAGATGATAATGCACCACACACCACAACAACTATATTCCAGACCTACTTGATAGTTGGAGGGTGTGCAATAAAATAATAAGTTATTATCATAATAGTAGTATTATCATCATCTTTGTAGATACATACTTCTTGTATCACGAGTAAAATACCACTAAGGACCCTTTTTTATGGATGGGTGGAATTGAATGGAGAAAGCACTCAGATTAGACTTACATGAGCCGTCGTATTTGTTGGACGGAGGATTGAATGCTGGATCTTGCGATGGACCACAAGGGCTTGGTAAGTGGAACTGGTGAATTTGCATTTACGGCATCGGAAGTTTTTCCTAAAGAGACCCAGTTGACGACGTCTTGCGGTTGTGGTTGCTGTGTCAAGATTGGTGGTGGCCAATTCACCCCGTGCATGAAAATTGTATTCATTATGATGTTGTACTTTGGTATTTCTGTTGCTAGTATTATGTGACTGATGAATGTGAGCGAGACACTCTTCCCTGGATTTGAATCGGACTTGACAATAGGAACATCGGAAATGGAAGATCTTCTCCCGTCTCTTCGGTTTCGGTCCAGAAAACACGGATTCATCTTCTTCTTCTTCATATTTCTTTCTTTTACATGGATTTGTTGTCAAGTCTGCTGCAGGCTCATTTGACTCGTCTTCTTCCTCTTCGTCGTGATGATGATGATCATGGTGATGATCTCCTGATTTATTAGCTCCTTCCCCATTGCTTTTTTGAGTGACTAAGGATGGAGCATTTTTCAATGCCCAGTAAAGGTTTTCCCCAGCATTACCATTTAATAGTGGTAGGGACAATAATGCCCTTGGATCTTGTGAAGGGTCACCACCACTAGAATTACCAAGACCGGAAGGTGAGGACAAGAACCCAAGTCGTCCTCCTGAAGACGAAGTTGTAGTTGGTGTGAAGAATGGTGCTAGAACTCCGGACATTTGATGTCCAATTAAGTGCTGCTGAAAAGCCTCTGGCTGATCGAAGGTATGGAAGCACATGGGGCATTGGAATGTCGGATTAGGATCTCCTCCACCCATGAGTTGATTTGCCACAGGGGACCCTCCAAGTCCTGTATGAGTCCTTTCATGAGCGTAGAGGTAGACTAGTATTGAGGTGGTAAAGGGGCAATATGTACAACGGTACAGTTTGTTCGAGCCACCTTCCATCTTTTGAAATAGCATAGTTAAAGGATCAAGTAGCATGCCAGTTTGAGAGTCTGAGAAACCTGTCATTAAACCTGCTTCGCTTAAAGTAGCTTGCCGACTTGCTAGCTGATTCCCATGGTCTTTAATCAAATGAGATTTCATTACTTCCATGTCCCCACTTGAAAAATTACAGAAAGCGCATTTATTCCCATCTCGCGTAAGTCCACTTGTTTTGAGAAGTGGGTTAGATTTTCCACCACCACTGCTACCACTTGTCGGAGTTGACCCTTTGATTTGACCTGAAGGGCAATTACTCTTCCCTGAGGAACTCTTTTGCTGCTGATGCTGTTGTTGTTGCCTTCTTGACAAGTTGAGTGTTTTCTCAATACTCTTCCACCTTTCTCTGCCCTCTTCTCCATGGTCGGATTGCAAGTGGGTCTTGAGCCACTTGGGACTCCGAAACCTCCTTCCACAGAAAGGACACACTTCTGAATAATGACAGATGTAACGGGTTTGTAAATCTTCAGAATCTTTTGCAAGCAAAGATAAGGAAGATGGATCAATCTGTTGTGGGTTACTGTTAATATGACGAATATGACTTGTTGGTCCGTTACCTTCGGATGGTCCAGGGGAATGGTGAGAACTGGTTGACAGATTGAGGCCTGCCAAAGAGGTACTTGCTAATAGAGGAAAATTGGTGGAAGAGGACTGTGTGACCATAGGTCCAGGTGTGGATGGATTTGGTGGAGATGGTCCATCTTCCACTATCCCGTGGGTATTCTGCTTGTGAACTTTTAGAAAGTATTTGGAGCACAACTCCTTGTTACAAATGTCACAGGTCACCCCACCAAGTCCAGTACTACTCTCAATACTAATACCATGCATTTTCAACATATGAGTTCTCATGAAATATTTGTTGCAAAGTTCCTTATGACAAATTGTACAGTAACTTCGACTCAAAGAAGGACTTGGTCTCTTGGCAGAAGACCCTCCACCACCACCAACACCACTAGAAGAAGAGTCTGACTTATTGATCGTATTATTGTTATTTCCTTTGGGCCCGGGTGTAAGAAAAGTTGAACTCGGACCAACAACATTTCCCCCTTCAGTTGAAGACGAAGCATAGCCGTCGGGATGGAGTAGTCGTTCCTTTAATGTTCCTTGGGAAATGCTAATAGCACTGACAGTGGGGTCTCCAGACAGATACGATTTTTTACCACCACTGCTGTTAATCTCAGACTGTAGAAGGGCCTCAGTTTTTACCCTAATCGAATGGTGAGATTCTCCAGTTCCAATACCACTCATTGTTGGAGTTACGCTTGGCGGATTTAGAGAAAGTGGGGACTCACTTTTGACTCGAATATCATTCCCAACTTGACCACTTCCAGATGAATTCATGGAAGAAGATGTATGGTAATGTTGAATATGCTGTTGAAGAAAAAATGCAGAGTAAAACTCTTTGTTACAAATCTGGCAAACAGTAGCAGTTGATGGCCCACTGGCCAATGATGTCGGGGGCATCGACCCTGTTTCTAGTGGGGGACTCCAAGCCACAGAGGCAGAAGAGACCCTGTTGAGTTCCATGATCATTGTCTGAAGCCGTCTTAAGTCATCCGAGTCTGAAGTAGCTTCACCTCGGCCTTCCATTTCCGCTGTTGTAGAAAGACTTTTAATTATTTTTGATGTTTTATTATTGTCATCCACCCCAGTTGGGGATGCCTTTCCACTACTATCATGCTCAGAATTGAATCCTTGCTCATTGTCACCTTCTTCGTCTGTTGTCGTTGTTGTGACAGGCTTATTAGCTGCAGAATTAAGAAAGGATGCTGTAGCTTCTGTAATGAATTTACTTGTAGCAGGGTCCACCCCTGTTGCATCTTCAGAGTCTGGGTGAAAATAGGATTTGTGCATTCTTAAGAGGTAGATTGTTTGAAAGGAGCGATTACAAAGGTTGCACTCATAGTCTGCCTCGGCATTAGTAGCATTTCCATTGTTATCCAAAAGACCTGCTGCTGCAGCGGCGGCTGCTGCGGCTGCTGAGTCAGCCTGATCCTCTGTGAAGAGAGATGGAAAGGGTAAAAGAAATGGGGGAAATGATGATGGGATCAAAAGTCGGTGTTTCTTGACAAGATGGGCACAAAGAACTTGTTTCGAGGAAAACTCCCGGAAACAAAACTGACAAGTATTCTCTGTATTGACAACCGTTCCCAGTTGTGGCATCTTCAAGTCATGGGAAGACATTTTGAAGGATGAGTTCTCATCAGATTCTCCAATGTTGTTCGGACTCTTTGCACATTCACGAGGGTTCATTCCACCACCCCTGCTACACTCATCTGCTGAGAGTTCTCCCTCTTCTCGGTCATCCCTGTTACACATACCCCCAGCAGAAGCAGCAGCATTGGCTTCCTCCAAATGTTTAGTTACAAGTTCAAGCCCAAGGTTTTCCAGACCCATTTCTCTAAGGGAATGTGAAAGTCCTTCTCTCATTTTCCCCTCTCCCATAAGTCCATTTGAGAAAGCTGATCGGTGACCACCACCACTGCTTTTACCATGACTGCTACTGCTACTGCTCCTTCCACTGCCAGCAGAGGAGCCATCAATAGGAATCCCATGGATTTTGGCCTTGTGTCTTTTGAGAAAATACTTGTTGCAGAACTCTTTTTGGCAGATCTCACAGAATGATTCACGTCGTTGGGAGCCGTTGCTGTTTCCGGCCCCTTTCTCCATTGAAAAAGCAGCCAACGAGAATGGGATTTCCGATGAAGTCCCTTCCACTATTGCCCCTTTGTTCAGCGTGCCAACAGAGGTTCCTATTACTGATCCAGCTAAAGGGGATCCTTGCTGTTGTTGGCATCCACTACCGCTGGTGGAAATACTATTACTTGTCTGTTGTAGTTGCTGTGCTACTGTCGTTGATGTGGATAGTCCTGCAGCTGAAAGGATGGGTGTTCCTGTGAGAAATGAGGTGTTAGATGGGGAATTGGAAGAGATTGCTGCTCCTGCTACTACTGGCCCAATCACATGTCCCATTCCAAGACTTGGAGACGTTTCTGTATATACACCATGCTTATTGGCTTTATGTGTCTTGAGAAAATACTTGTTGCAGAATTCCTTGTTACACAAATCGCAATATGCCTCAGGATTAAAAATCCGATGAGGTGGAAGATTCTGAAGTCCTGATCCGATAGTCATTCCAGGTTGACTACCATTACCACCACCAATCCCTCCACTGTTTGACCCCACAGAGGATGAGGAAGATGTTGGAGTCCTTGCTGGTCCAGGATTACTCGTAGAAGACTGATGCTGACTCTGACTACACGTTGTCAGACTTGATTGTTGATGATGTTGTGAAAAGAGGTTGACATTTCCAGGGAAAAGGGAACTGAAGGGACTAGAGGTTGAAAGGGGAAATAAACCTGGGGAGAAAGAAGGTGGAAGGGAAGGTGAGCCACTGGTACTGATCCGATTAAAATGTTGTGGTGAGTCTTTGGTCCCTTGTCCTGCAAGAAGTTCAGTCTTGTCATTCTCACTCGAGGAGTTGTTTCTGTCATGGGGTTGCCCAACTGAGGAACTTCGATTTTGTGTCAGAGGATGCTCATTTTCATCCCCTGAGGAAGAATTCTCGTTTCGACTAGAGAGATTTAAAGGAACATGTACATGATGTCGGTGATGATGGGAACGATTTGGGTTAACAGGGCCTTTCATTAATGAGTTTGGAGTTTCATGATCTTCATCACCATGTATTTCATTTACTACCTCCTGTTTGAGGGAAGGCAAGGGTCCTAGGTGGTTTTCTCTTGGGGCAACTCCTACTACTAGCCCTTCTCCTTGTTGTGTGGGTACTGCCCCAGCCACCACTGGGACACCGGCGGAATCCAATAATTCAGATGCCGGAATTCGAACTGGTCGGGACTGTTTCCGTCGCTTTTTCGAGTTTTTAGCTTCCAAAGAAGCTGCATCCATAAAATAGGAAGAGGATGAGGGATTTGTTTTGTCCGAAGATTCGTACAAGAGTTCATTTGTCTCCCCTGTACATGAGGGAGATGAGGTCCAAGTGTGATGATGATGGTGCGTCTCACCTGGCTCTTCAACTCCTTCTGTGTTTGTTTGCATATGATCTTCATGACCACTTTCAAAGCTACTGTTACTGTCAACTCGACAGGTTTCTTCTTGTGGAGGGTTATCAGAGTGAATTAAACTTGATGTAGCATGGAGCCCGCCTGTTGGCCCGCCATTCAGTGTTGCTGTTGTTGCCATCGCCACTTTAACCCACCACCATTAACTCTGATGACCCGTGACCCAAGTAAAGGTCCGTATGGGTCCAGAAAGTCGCCCTGTAATCAGAAAATATCAAACATCCATTTCCGATTCCTATAGGACTGCATAAAGCAATCAGGCGTAAAACTTGACCATCTCTTGTCAATCGTCATTAATAGTATTAAACATTAGCGAAAACTTTCAAAAAGCTGAAACTAAAAATTTCGTTAGCAAAACAAGCAGCGGTAGAAAGCGAGCAAATGTAAGCAATGTGGTCGATAATATTCACATGCATAAAACGCTAGAATAAAAAAGGACTCGACTAAAGAAGGAGCAATTAGCAAGAGATAGAAGCATAAGAACTTTTCCACCTAACCCATTACGTAAACCAAAGACATTAGGCATGCAATGGAAGGATATCTCCACATTGGAATTGAACATGATTAAAGAAGCGTAGGTAGTGATGCATACACATGTACCTACTCCTTTTCATATACTATATTCGAACCTTCTTCGTACGTAATAGATGAGAACAAGGCAGTAAAGATAAGTACAATGGCCCTGTGATATCCCTCCCCCATGATTGATAAGATATGAGGATTAGACCAAAAGAGCAGATTGGATTAAAGCAGTACGACGGGCTGAATTGGATTACTTATACTTTTACCCTAACTGACTTGCTTGGAGTTTTTAGCTTTTTAGTTTTACCATGTCTCATTCTTCTCTCTCTCTCTCTCTGCCCCTACTACTTACTACTGACTGACTACAGCTAAAAGTACTTTCTCTCCGATTCCTGGATAGATGAAAGTTTTACAACATACAAACTACTACAAACATATTGATCCATCTTGGCTCTCAAAAGAGTCACAGTTGCATTACATTCTCAGACCTCATCACTAAAGTCTAAAGCTAGTCAATGCAATGCTTCCAACCACTTGCCATCACTACTACTAGCCGGATCATCACCACTAACATTTTACCAGAATTAGAAGCAATTCTCTCCTCTCAATCCTGCATAACAATATATAAAGTGTAGGCGAAATGTATACAAACATGTATAGCTATACATAATTTTATAAGGCTAACTAATAATAAGTGAATATAGCTATTAACTACTCTGCTTCTGGTTAACAGTTAAAAACAGCATTAACTTTCTCTTCCAAGTAGTATGGATTGCATCCTTACTGCCTCTCTATGCAACATAACAATATAAATTGGTATTCTTAATGGATAGTAAACTATTATGGGTGAATACATCCTTATTTCTCTAGTATAATCTATAACCCAGTGGTGGTAGTGGCTTTATATGGAGAAAGCAAGGATGAAGCTTTTAAGCAGATAACCAGAACATTGAACAGGGCACGAGCATCAGGATAATAATGAGTAAGAAAAGGCGCATGCTAATTAAAAGGGCTTTTGTTAAACCATTCTTCTCACAAGGAATAAGGAACTTGAGGCTACTTCTGTGTTCTAAAGTCTAATAACAAAGTTAGATAAAGATAAAGCATTTATGCAACATTTATACATGATGCATGTCATAGTAAATGTATGTATATGTGTGTGTGTGTGAGTGAGTAGGGACACATATTAATAGATGGAAAGAGCTTCTTACCCGAGGTAGGGAGATTAATAGTATAAAAAGATTATCATTATTATTATCTAACATCCCCTTGAACACTAAACTAAGGCATGGATGTTCATGTTATGAATTAATGGTTTAATCAGTATATCAGACTGGGAATAATGGTAGAGTAGACTGTCTAGCTGTATTTTGTATACTAAAATGAGACTGAAAATGAATGAGGCTACTGACTAGAATCTATTTAGTTTGTGTTTTTTTAGGGTGCACAAATTTTGTAAGAAGTTTTACTAGGAATGTTGTAAGGGGTCGGGACTTAAGGGATCACCTTAATAGATGTAAGCTTTCTGGCCTGCTATCATATACTTTATTAATTTTGCTCTTTTGAAGGCCTAGAATGCAGAATTTCAATGTGCATCATCCCCTTTTAGATCATAATGTCACAGAAGGGTTAGAATTATTAATTGTGGTGAATAATTTATGAAAATTAGTTCGTGATTTACGAACCGGACGTAGCATATAGGTTCTAATAGTTTTAGAGGCGAAAGGAAGGAAGAAGAAGTTAACTATTAAAGTAAAATTTTATTTCTAGGCTTTTAGGGTTTTAGCTCGGATGAACACGTGAGAATCGATAATACCGATGATGTTTTACACGTTACACGTCACAAGTACAATATGGATTGGATAGTTAAAAACTTTCCTTTGCTTTCTGTTCTGTATACATATATTGTATATCTAGTGTCTAGCCTGCATTATGTAGTTAGTTAGTTTATATTAGTAATAGTAAAAAGTTGTAAAAGTACAAAATTCAACCAACAAGCGAAACCAGTAGTCTTGGTCGGTTATTATATTTCATGTCTTTTTGCTAGTCGAAGAGACTCCAGGCTTCCAGTAGTCTTTTTAATATTTCCCTTGTCCTTCGCTTTCCTACCACTACCACTGCCTTTTTCTCCTTTCATTTCTTCCCTTTATTTTGTTTAGAGAGAGAGAGAGACTTGTGTAAATTGAAAAATGATTGGTTTTGCTTCCATGTGTTGAAACAACTTGCAAGAGACTTGGCGACATGAGGCTTAGTTTTTATTAGAAATTGTCAATTTTAACCACAAATAAGGTTATGAAATAATTCTGATGACATAAATTCCCATGTATTATGGTTGGATTTGAGAAGAAAAAAAATTTCCGAATTGATTTCCCATGTATATAAGCGTTTATATTTTTAACAAGAATTAAGTACTCAGATTGTTATTGTTATTCTACTCCGCGTTGGAGGTATGAATTTGTACAGATATTTTGCATCATTATGGTAAAAAATGTCGTTGTCTTTGTTTAGCCACACACAGAAAGGTTAGTTTACCCCTAAGGAGGCCGTTGCAATATAAATTTGACACATTTAACTTCGTCAAAACAAGAATGCATAGAAAGTATAAAAGGGACACGACAAACATCTAAATAGGACATATTCCAAAAGTAATTTAACATGGAAAATCATTTAACAACAATAACCACTTCAGAATATTATAAACTATTAAGTGATTAACAACCATTCAAGTTGAGTATGAACACCTACCAAGCACTTAAAAGAGAAGATTATCTGTCATAGCCAAATATCATCAATTATTTCTGCTTTTGTGTAGAAACAAGAAAATGCATTCAAGAGGTTATTGGGAAGAGGTTAAATGTACAGCTTGATTGCACTCTTTATAAATACACAATTTGACTCTTCTTTACCAATTACCCGACAGCAAACAAAACCATACGCAGCATTTTAAGTTTCCAAGTTAAATAATTCGAGAAACGCTAGTTTGTTGCCAATTAATGTCGCAAAATCAAGAAATTGCTATAAAACAATCTAGAGTTACGAACTGATTTATTTATTTGAAAATTGTCTAATTTAATGCCAAAAATAGTTAGTAAAATTCCCTTGCCTTAAATTCGTTTACTTATAAGCACATTGAACTAGTTTATTTTGCAAACTTTTTTTTTGAATATCATGTTTTTCTTTCTATACCAAGTTACTTCGTAAACAATTTGGGATTTATTTTCAGTTTTTCTAAATTTATTTAACCGATTAATATCTATGAAAGACTCAGCCTTAAAATTTGATCTAAGCGAAAGTATCAAATGCTTTTAGGTAATCTATATAAAAAGATTATTTTTCAACTTGACAATTTATATCCGAGAAAAGATTTTACAATAATAAAAGTCTAATATTAAACTCAGACGTCAACTGAGACAGAAGAAACCCATAGGTGATAGGTTAAATAGGAGGATCTCCTTGGTCTTAAGTAAAAAAAAGTGGAAGAGAAAGCCATGGGTTAGGATCAACTCTTAAAGTCAGAGGAGAAGAGAGAAAAGTGAGAAAAGAAAAATCTCCAGTTGAGTGATCAAAAATAGCTTGAGGGCTGAGAAGGGCGAAAACAGTTTGTGCCAATGCCAAACCTTCGAATCGTTCGCACTTTATGATGAGAGTAGGTAGGTTCACTCTAATCTAATATAACTGACAGGAGAGATGGATCTAGGCATTTTGGGCCTTTCTCGGGTCTAGTCAGTTTGGAACAGTAGCTGATCATTTCTTATGTAAGATATGGAATTATTTTTTACTTCTAATACTCTACCCTACTGTATATATAGTTTGCCACTACCACCAGCAGTGCCTAGCTGCGTTACCAGTGTTTCTACTTCTGAATTGGAGTCTCAAGATTTTTAAGATGCCCTTCTTCTTCTTCCTTGACTCATCCCATACTTGTAAGAAAAAGATCTTATAAAAAAGGGCATAAGACAATACACTGGTTTTATACTATTACTGCCTACATAGTCTCTTAACTTATCTTTAGTACTTCTAGCATGAAAGGTACTACTTGGAAAGCTCGCTCAGTCAGTCATTCATGGCTACCTAGTTGTGTATTTCCCTTGGCAAAAGAGGTTTATTTCTTAAGAAGTCGGTTTATACTTTTTTGTTTTCTCTAACACACTTACTACTACTAGGGCTAAGGGTAGGTTGGATATTTTATTATTTTCTCATAGTTTTTAGCTTTCTCATCATCTATCAAGTGAAAGATTGAGTGGCAGCTAGGGTCTCCACTCTACATAGCTCTGGGTTTACTACTACTAGTATTACTAGTAAAGTTACTTGGTGAGTGAAACTTGGACAGACATAACAACATCTGACTATGTAAGGAAAGAGTAAGTAGATTGTGTGAACTATAGGAGGAAATTGTAAAACCAGAGGCAGAATCTTACTCTAGCTTACTGGTTAACCATGGATATTGTTTTTAGTTTTAGGGAGAAAGTCAGTGTGAGTATGAAGTCTTAACATGTATCAAATAGTATAAAAAGAGTGTGAGCCATCGCATGCGCTTGCAACACTACCACCAGCGATAGAAATTCTGATAACATTTTTTGTCATTTTGCCAATGCAATCGAAATGAAAAGGGCCAATTGATTTTCCTCTACAATTTCTTCCTTGTTTCTTTCTTTTTTTATCTTACTTTCATCCGTTAATACTTTCACCCACATTAAACTTATAAACTGTCTTTAACAATGCTAGTGGCTATTACTTTAGGAAAGATACACATGAGAGTATGGCCATCAGCACCATTGCCACTACTACCATCATCATCAGTCAGCCAGTCGTCAGTCAGTCAGGTACAATCCACTTGAACTTTTTCAATAACATCTTCGAACTCTTCCATTTCTTTAATAACTATCTCTCTCACTCTCAAGCCCGAATGGGCTCATCACCTTCTGTAACTTCTGTTCTATATGAATTTGAGCTATGTCATCTAATTTTCTCGGATCTATAGAGAAAATGCCGAATGCTACGTCCAGGGAAACTGCTCTTCATCCAATAACTTAGATAAGAGAGGTGGGATAAGATTGGGATTTAACGCATTTTTGGTATATAACATAAGTTTAGTCAAGAGTTGTACGAAATGTAACCTAAATGGTCTTGGAAAATTGGACAGGGTTGGCGACTGACTGCTGACAGCTTTTGTAATGACTCTCCGTATATTTCTAATAGAAATATTCTTAATGAAAATCTCAAAACATATTAATTAATTTTGTCCTTGATTAAATATTAGAAGATGTTTGTTTCATTAATTTATTAATTTGACACTATTTACCAAACCACTTCTATCAATTGACCACAGCAAAATTAACATTCAATAAATTGAAAATCAACGACAAAAGGGAGAGGATGCACTTGATTTAACCCATAAGTTGTGTTTAGAAGAGTTGGGGTATTCCATAAAAGAATTTTATGGTCGCATTCTAAAATCCAATCTTGAATATTTGAAAAGAATTTTCAGTTCAAATTTTCTTTGAGTTATTCACTCTAAAGATGAATAAAAACTCGTTCACAAACGAAAAAGGGTAGGTTTTTTTATACATGAACTCATAAAAAACCGTAGGATTTTTCTATATAAGACTTCCTCTATGAAAATACACAACTATTAGACCACAGCTTAGAAAAGATGAAACGAAATGTGAGACGCTTGATCATATAATACTTGTTCCTTCATAGTACTTAACTGTCTAGTAAAGGTACATGTATTGTCAACTCAAAACTCTCACATAGCATGAGGTCAACCCCTTAGGTAATTTATAGATTGACCTCAAAGTCTATAAGCCTTCTAAAATAATAGATTAATTCTAATTTCATTATTTTCGTTTTTCGTCTAATTATAATTAGGTAATTGAATCAACGTAGTTCAAAAGAATTTAGAGCATCAGATATTAATGAAACAGTTTGAATATTTATTAAGCTCGTTTGTTTGGTTCTCAAGAAATCAATACCATTTATTCCACACTTCTGTGGCTACAAGATATTATAATTTAATAATTTTAAGTTTAACACGTTTAATAAAGGTATATTGGATTAACCAGCAATCGATCATACGTATAATTAAGTTTAGAAAAGGGACTTGTAAGCTCAAACACTGTATAAAACGTGTACCCTGCCCGATTATTTTTTGATTCCTCAGGAAGGGAAAATAAACTTTAAAATAGCATAACCTTTTTACCCCAAACCCAAAATCTCATGACCAGGTGCGTTGACTCTTTTGTTCAAAGTATTATTTAAAAAAAGTTATGAAAAAATGACTCAAAACTGCCGAAATTGTAAATTTGTAACCTTTATTCGTATACATATGTACATATGTCTACCTCCAACTTATACGATTGAAAATCTACGTGGATTCAAAACAGATCCAGATGCTTTATTTTCTACTTTGCGTACGCCACAAAGAATCTATTACCACCATGAGTCAACTCATGGCTCGTGCCCGTATCATCCTATTTGTAAAAATCGATATTTTAATCAATCCGTGTTCTTGGTCTTGTAGCTCTGCTTCACATTTAACAAATTTTCTGTTATTTTTTTATTCTATACACTTCTTAAACATTCGTATATTTCATTATGCACGAAGAAGAAAAGGAAAACTCTTTTATGGGTTTGCAAGATTGGTTAGACCAAATTATTGCACAAAACATTTTGTAATTTCTAAAATGTCTCCGTCTCAACTCTTGAAATGAAAATATCTAGCCAGATGCAATGTCTCTACTACAACAAATTTATTTTGGAACAAAAAAGTTAAAAAACCGAAAACTTTATCAGAAAGATTTCTGAACATAAAATACGTACGATAAAAGGAAAAACCATGTTAATTATACCAACAATATCAGTACCCCAAATTATTGATAAAACCTAGCCGAGTGTCATTTTTGTCAATTTAAAAAGTTTTCATGATTTCATTTCAAACGTATGCTTCTAGAATTTAGAACAATCATTATGACACTTATCCCTGCTGACTATTCAATGTTTACTTGTGTTGTATGAGTCATGTTCTAGTGTTGTTAATCATACCTCTGGCTAACAACTAATTTTTTCTCCGAAAAAGCTTCGAGTAAAGGGCACTTAGAAATGAATTGCCACATAGGGCCAGTACTGCCTAAGGTAATACCTATAAAGCGTAGGTGAAACATTTTGCCACTAACCATCGTCACTCACCACGAGTAACATCACCTTTGACAGGTAACTCGGTTTGAACCCGTAGGGTGTAGAATGCACACTCTAGGTTATGCATGAGTTTATGTTTCATCATTGCACCCATTCAAACTACTAACCGATTCATGCAAAGACCTAGTAGTTGGTTGCATTTCTAAGAAAATAGAATTCGTTGCAAATCTACAAAGTTCATTCACAAAAGTGACTGCAGCTGGATGCACTCAGCACCCTTTCTTTTATTCTTGAATTGTAGACGCTTTATTTTTACTACTACTACTATTACTACTACTACTACTCGATACAACCTACTTGTGAATAGGGTGTGTTGAGTTGAGCCTTGTACGTGGGATGCAATACAATTGCAAGGAATTGCATTGCAAAATGTCTCTACGCCTTTCTGTCAGATGTTCTTACAACTACATCTACCAAGTGTGTATGTGTGAGCAAGTATACCGTGTATCCTGTACCATTTGTTCGTCCTAATGCAATTCCTAGAAAGTGGTTGCAATGCAAGAGAGAGAGAGACAGAAAGGTCTTGTTCAAATATCATGTTCCAAATTTTTTAAGTTAAAATTGATTGTTTTTACTTTAAAATATAAAATAAGACAACTTATATTACACTGTGATGGAAAAATAAACCAGAATTAGTAATAAAACAGGCATAGAACTTGAGGATAAAATTATCTCTGGCAAGTAATGGCATAGGGAATATATTATATAAAGGCTTTTAGCATTTCACAAAATTCACAGAATCAACAAAAATGACACGAGATTTTTAGCAATAATAGTAGTAAGTAAAAGCATCCCTATTCACTACTACTACTACTAAGGGTGAAAGTATTAGCTAATGGTTGGGAAGCCGACTATGATGGTAGAAATTGAGTAGAAAGGAGAAGGATATTGGAGAGAGTACTCACAAGTGTTTTTGAGTTTTGTTCAAGTGAAAGTTTAAAGAGTTTTGTTGAAAGGAGTGTGAGTGGGAGTAAAGAGGGAGTTTAAGAATAAAATATGCATGAAAGCCAGTTACAAGTCTTTTGACTTAAATAACATTATAAAATGATAACATTTACATTCTACTACTACTCTTTTCCTAGGTATTGCCACTACACTACAGTTTAACTCAAACACACGATGCATGATAGTAGTGCAAATGTAATAATATGGATGTAACTGGGGTGTACAAACTACAACTACATTTATTATTGCCAATTTCAGATAAGCAAAGTTATTTAAAAATTTTGACATGCACAGGAACATGCAATCCAAACCACAAATAAAGGGTTTTCCTCTTGTACCTGACAATAAAGCAAATAATGGAGTTATTACCTTTTAAAACCAATTCTTAGGGGAGATTTTTAAAAACCTATGAGGGTTGTGTGCATGAGGTCGTTCTAATATAAATTTAGAAAACAAATTTTAATATCCATTTTTGAATATTTTAACTTTACTACTCATCCAATGTTGACACAAATTCTACATCCGGTTACTTATTCATATTTATTCAGGGTTAGAATAAGGTTTTGTTTTAATACCCTTATTTCATTTCTTGTCACATTTTCAGGGAAAAAGCATTAGCAAAGAGACTTGTGTGTACTTATGAGAGTCTCACTTGAATGGGTTATTTCAACACAAAAAAATTAAGATGTACACTTAGAAAAATGGTACGTAGCATTGAGATCCCGTAGAAAAAACATAGAATATAATAGTGACCAAAAAATTTGAGTTATTTTGGAATTACCAAAATTTAAAAAAGCTGATTTGGAAAAATAAAGGGATAAAAATAAAATACCAATAAAATCTCCAGCTAAATGAAAACTTAGCAATCTTTTCTAATAATGAACTAATAAAGTTAAGAAATAAAAAATAATTTGGTATACCATAGAGAAATTACAAGGCTAAAAAAACCATTACAAGAGTACTTGCACATGTATAGCAATTTATTTTCAACTGGAATAAATTTCTTTTGAAATGTCTATGAAATTAAATTCAGGACTACCCCTACCACTACTGCTACTACTACTTAGAGAATATTTACATTTGGCATAAGCGTGAGCTAAAAAAGTCAAATGTCAAATCATAAAAATAGCTCATAGCAATGCGATAAGATATGTATAATAGGCATGACCTACTGTAAAAGCATGGGTAGCTTTCTCTTACCTCCAGTTTGTTCTCCAGATCCTCCAGCCAAGGAGCTTTTTTCTTCAAGAGGATGATTTAGCCAAGTGGACGAGGTGGTTCCCACAACAAACACAATAAACTCACTACTACTACTTCTAGACTGAGGATATAGAAAGTGGCCTTCTTGGATGATGATGTCCTTCTCGCTGTACTTGGTGTAGTGTTCTCGTTGAACTTGACTAGTAAAGTGTCCCTTCTTCTTTTGATGTTGTGGAAGATGATGATGGTGCTCTAAACTTGTGTCACCACACATACTCTTTCGTATATTTCTTTTCAAAATTTTTTTATCGTCACAACAGGATTTTCAAAACTCACTCCGAGTACATAAACAGGAGGTTTTAGCTCAGCTAGACGTTTCTTAGTCCTATTCAAAGGTAGAAAAAAATTATAATATCTTTTAGATTTTTGAACTGCACCAAAAGTAAGTTACAAGTAATCTATACTGCCCACAGTGTACATATTTATTATTGAGATTGATTTCAAAAGGAACTTTTTGTTAGGTAGAAGCGCAGGGGTAGTATAAGGAGTTACTTATAAATCTTTATGAATTATAAAAAGGTTAGGTGACAGGTCAATTGTATTAATCAAGGGGTCAACTGCTAAAATTTGTAGTAGTAGTTGTTCTAATTGCACCCAGAAAAAGGATCGAACTCATTGATAATGACAAGAAAGCCACTGCTTCTTTGAGATGTTGAAGTTTTAGACTCTGAGAATGCATTTAGTAGATTTTTTAAAGGTTTCCATACTATACGAGCAATTACTTATTTTAATCATGTCGCAGTTAATAATACTCAACAAGTCTTTGTTTAATTTTAAATATTATACTTAATTATAAAAAGTTTTATTATATCAACAGTCTTGCTTGCATATAGATTGTTAACATTGTTTGGGTAGTCTTGTTACTTTTGCTGCTTTAGCCAAAAAAAGTTCCGAAAGTTTAATACCTTAAAATTTGTATAGGATTGAAATAATTTTTGATTTTTTTAGTTGGCAGAAGGAGTATGAATTATGAAACACATTTATTTTCTCTATAAACACTAAAAAATAGCACTGAGGATGAAACACAGAGTTTGAGGCTATGAAAATAACATGCTTTCACTGACCTTTGCAAAGTAGTTTTTTAAGGCAGTTTGTCTTCTTATACTTTAGAAAAAAATCTTTTCTAAAAGTACACACGTGTTCGAGTGACACTTTCAGTAATACTACTGTCTTTAATACATCCAATAAATTTCAATTGATATTGAACATATAACCTGGGGTTATCTTACGGCCTATCATCTTAACCATCTAAGATAATTCAGACTTTAAGCATGTGTACTTTAACATAGTTAAAATCATGCAAATGAGGTAGATCCTGTATAGTTTCATACGACATCCCATTACAAGATGATCCATACAATTGAACAGTTTCTTATTGAACAACTTACAACAAAGGTTTGTAATAAATAAATAAGTCACAGTTTAAGTCTTTAAAAACTTTCACATTAAAACTAATTACATCTAGACCTTAGCACTTACTTAATTAAGACCAGACTGTTCTTAAAAATCCAACAAACCGATTTATAGGGTTAAATCGAGACACACGACAAAGTGAGTTATTTATTAAGGATAGCCACACAATACACAACATACATATATATATATATAATCCCATACATACATGCAGTTGCCGTTTTATTAAAACTTTCAAGTCCTACCGTCTTTGCCGTGACTTTGACTTGGTTTCAGAGTGAATTAAAAGTTAGTAAGTTTCTCGTCTCAAAAGACCAACACAGAACTCAAGTACCAAATGAGACTTGAAAATTTAACGAAATGCTCTAACCCGGATAAAACTATGGTTGGGTACTTTCTACTTTTAAGTATGGAAAAAGTGACTCGTATCATCATAAAATGGGTTTAGTTATCGAAATAGTATTTTAATTGCATTTGTGTATCTTGGTAAATTGTATCATGTAGTTTACACGTTTAGTTTAGTAGTAGTAGTGTGTAGTAGTAAGGTTAGTTTAGTACTAAGGTGGTAAAAGGTAATTCGTGTCTCTAGTCCAAGTGTGTATGAATGAATGAAAAAACTGAGTTTGGTTTGGAGTTTGGGGAGTCGAGGAACGAGTCTGAGTTGGTGATGATGACTGACTGAAAGTGAGTTCGCTTTCCAGACTCAATTTCAACCAAAACTAAAAACAGTGAGAGTCACAGTCAGACTCAACACACACACACACAGTGGTACAACTACACACTGACTCCAGGTTCCAAACCCAACCTGATACTTTCTAGTTTCTATTAGTAGTGTGTGTAAAAGCATTAGGTTTTCCTCCTTCTCTACTAGGGATTCTTTCCTATTTCAGTCCTACTCTCTCTCATCTAAAAAACCCCATGCTCTTGTATCATTCTCATAGTATCAACTTTACTATCCTATCTTCTTGCTACCCGGTATTCTCTCTTTCCCATCATGACACATGGGATCTTTTCCTACCTTTTATTTATCTCTTTTACACTTTTAATTTTCATAAAGGCATTGAGGTCGGAGTGAGAGAAAGGCCATGCCTTTGTTTTACTTTGAAGATGAGATTTTGTTTAAAAATATTTTGTTAATTCAGTTAGTTACGGTTTTTTTAGGATGAGAAGGGCGAGTTTAAAGGGATAGTAGGGTAAGATATCTAAGGAAAATTAGGAAGTTAAATTCGGGTGCAGTTTTATAGAAAAAGAGAAATTGAGAAAGAAGGTCGGGTTTGAATATGCACGTTTTTCTTAAGAATTACACGAAACCGGGGATGAAAATGATTTCCTCAATAATAGTTTTAGCATGTACCTTTTCTTATTCTGTATGTGTGTTTGTGTGTGTGTACGTACGTATGCATATAAGTTTAAACCGGTATTTTCTATTGAGTTCAGTAGTAGCCAGTAAAAGAAGAAGGAATGGCAGTAGGATTGAAGAAGGAGACAAAATCTTTGTGTCTTTTTGTCTTTCTTTTTCAAGACTTTCTCTATCTGAATTCAGTTTGGACTCTGGTACATCTCTCTGTCTCCGCTCCTGTTTTACCATAACATTAAAGAGTTGGAAGAACTACCCTTGACTTTTTGTGTGTATGGTGGTGTTTATAAATAAATTGATTAGGATTTGTTGTCTTTGTTTGGACTTAAGGGATATGATGATAGATTTCTGGGGCACTGTGAGATTGGAGGTGAAGGGCCTTTATCAATTAACTAGCTTCTTTAGTGGCTCAAAGCTATTGGTTATTGTGTGTTGATTTATTGATGTAGCTTTTAAACGGGTTTCTGGACGCTGGAAGCGTCATCCATGAGCTGCAAGGCAACTTTCAACTATTAGAGGGACGATGGTTGCTTTCAGTAGTGGGGAAAACTAAGGGTGCTGTGAGATTTTTTTAGCCACAGCCATACGATGCGTATACATTTATGACAGTTTACTATACGATAGCATATGACCGTCTTTGTTTTATTTTATACAATCAGCATCTTTCAGCCGAAATTATACAAATCCCTACACATCTTTTGTATAGTAGTAAAGTATCAAAACATCTATTCAAGCCTTTCTAAACAGATTTAAAAGATAAAAGCAAATGTTGCAAATTCTACTGATTTTACTTTGCTCCATCCTTCCCAGCCATTAAATACACTAATTGTAATTTCCGGTAACCTTTGACTATACAGCATGAAGTTTCTACACAAGATTTGTGAGTGGCTTGGAAGTGCATTGAGTACATCCATTCACTCCATACGAAGCCTAATACAAGTTAAATGCAAGACTTTTTCCTCCTATATCCGTGTGTCTATCGGAACTAAACATTTATAGCCACAAACCATAAACACGGGTAAGACGAAAGGAAGTCATACACCCGCATGCATTTAAGGAGCGAAAATATCACATACCAGTCTAACTTTCTACTTGCACCCACCACACACAAGTACAGCCAAGCATGTCTTTCTTTTGGTTTTTAGATCCTAAGTAAAAACCTAAAGCTTTCGCCTGCCTGCTAAGAATTGCATTGAGACTAGCATAAGAGGAAGCAGGCTGAAGGAGCCCCAATGATGATGTAGATATGCGTGTAACTAAAGATTACCACTTATATGTAGAAAGCAGACAAGATGTGCTTTTACTATGAAACTGGTTTCGTTCAGTAGAAAGCATGTAAAATGTGCTTTGAAAACATTGGCTATAGGGTGGAAGAAGATGTGTGGATGTATGTGTAACCAGAGGTGGTGGTATCATTTAAGGATGTATAAAAGATAATAATATAACTCTTACTTTACTACGGACGGTTTAGTTAGTGAGTGAAAATACCACGCAATCGCCCAAAATACAATCGATTGAAATGACGGAAAGCAATATGAAATTCTCCACTTTCATCCTTATTGGACTTGGGGTTTTTGCCCCAAAATTTTTACATTTTCACCACCATCGGACCCACTGCCAAACCGACAAAAATACCACCCCTCTTTCTATTTCCGGTTTAATATATGCATACTTTTATTTATTGCTCATCCCTTTTTTCAATATATTAATATTTACGGGTAAGTTTTAATAAAAAAAACATTTTAATTACTTTTTACACCTTTTCTTAAACTAATTGACATATTGAGTAATTGGCAGTTGATATACGGGTATCATGTATAAACTTGTCTGAGTGAGTTACTTTGACAAGGTTGTGAAAGAACTTTGAGATACAATTGTATTTTTAGCGGAATTGAGAGGCATCCCTCGTTTCCCTTGATTTGAGATTTTTGAGAAGTGAGATGAAAAGAACCATGACCATAGATACTGTTCAAGTCCCACGTTTCTCAGTCACCTATATTGCTACTTAAATGCTTCCTTTTCTACTACTGACTGACTAACTCTCTCTATAAAGTAAATCCCTTTGAGTTTCAACAACTCCTACTACTTTTCCATCCGACACAAAAATAAACGTAGATATATAAATACAGGATATACATTTATATGTGAAGGGTTGATCTTGAAACTTGAAAGGCTTGAATTGAATACAACTATCATCATCATCATCATCTTCATATAATATGGGATACGTACCCTATACTTATTCTTTTGGTAAGGATGAAATGTTTTGAACAGTGGATTTTTCTTATACTAGAACTACTACAAAACCTTCTTCTTACAAGCCAACCTGTCAACTAGGATTTTTATCTTGTAACCCAACAGCTACGTCCCTCACCCTTCTATTTTTTCACAGATAACCCAAAGCTCAAAGGTACTCTCTTACTATCGCATCGTAGTAAAACTGCTCCCAAAAACCTCCTCAATCTCACACTCTCACCCGTAATAACAATAACAACATAACATTGGAACCCGGCTAACTCTCATCTCATAGCCCCTTTTGGGAGATTTCAAGTTTTCAGGCATCTTTGTGGATTCCCACACACGACTATGATATGTATAGTAGTATGCTTGGATGGTTACTTTGATTGTCAGTGTTGACTTAAGTGTTCCATCGTGTGACCTCAAGCCTTTATACATGTTTTGTGCCGCTGGGGTGAAAAGTCTTAATCCGGAGTTTGAGTATCACACATAATTCTGTGAATACCTTTTGTAGCTTTAAACTTTTCAACCACAACAGATTCATTGGAAAAGGGAAAATCCTTAATAGCTTTCTCAATGCATTCCGGATGTCCGTCGACTACTTCTTTGATACATGTATGAGTACGTAAGAAAGATCCCAAGGAAGATGATTCTAATGATGATGATGATGATGGTACAACTGGTGAAAGTCTGATGAAGATGATACTCATGCTAGTACTACTCCTTGTTATTTTATTTATACAACCCATAGTCTCATGTTTCCTATCGTAGAATATACGTTTTTTGAGTATGTGTATTTTACCACAAAACATCCCAAGCGGGGCTTAAAAAGACCACATGGAGAATAAGAAGAGGTTTCCTAAAGTGACAATAATAATGTACCAGTACACAAAACAGGCTCTTTCTCTTTCCATTTATTTCATCTTCTCAAAAGCTCTCGGCCTTTTCCCATGTCATGTATGTCTAGTGTGGGTCTCGGCTCTTTAGTGTGTGTGTATAGTTTTGAGCAACACTAGTGTACTAACCATACCCACTACTTTTGTCGAGTGTAGTGTGAGCAAAATATAAAAAAGCAAATCTGTTCAGGAGGTGACAGTAAAGTTAGGACAGGGATAGGACTACTACTATCACTTTACAAAGTGTCCAGTAGTCCTGCATGCTTATAAGCAAGATTCTATATAAAATGCCTTACACTTACAACTGTAATATGGTTTGTATTTGGTAATAATATTGCTATTATAGAAGAAAGATACAAACCCCAAGAAGACCACAACTAGAAATAGTAGTAAAAGTAAGAGATACTTCTTTCTCTGTGAATTCTTTGATGCGGTTCATAAGTCACATGGCATATTTTCATTGATCAGTAGTCCCAGACCAGGGTAATAAGATTAAATTGTATTGCATACCTGGTGTGTTAATATATGGGGATGAAAAGTTGTTAAATAAAAATTAATTAGCTTTATAATTAACACTCTTGTCTAACTTTTCAGACTTTCGGATTGTATTATAAAAAACGATAAATATTAAATCTCTCCAAATTAGCAGTTTCATTAAATTTGCATCCCTCTACATTTATAACCCTGATCTCATTATAAAAAATCAGAGCGAAATCATCAATTGAAATTAACTGAGACACATGAATCTATGAACAGAACGGTAAAATTGGTGCCCTTACTACTGAACTGACTGCAATACTGGAAGTTAGCAAGAGATGAGATGGAAAGTGTTGGGGATGGCTTGACTATAGCCTCATCTCTGGCTCTTTAAAGCCCCACTTATTTCTTTGGGTTGGCCTTGTTGACACTTTTATTGTCGACCTGATAAAAAGGATTTCATCCGTCTTTTAATTCTCTCACGTACTCAAACATTTCACTTGCTTGATTCTAACTAACACCTTCGATGGAGCAACAATAAAATATGAACTATAAAGCTATATAGCATCTTGTGTATACGAAGCCAAAATCCACTCTTGTGGGATTGCATTTAGTCAAACGGTTTCATTTTATCTGTAGTCATGCAAAAATTACCCCACTGTTTTAATCCCATTTTCTACAGTGCACCTAATTTTAATTACTTTGCTCAACCATAATAAAATTCAATATAAACATGCTTTTTATATGCAAATTAACCCTTGGAGGTTTGGGGATTCTTACGACATGAAATTATATTACGGTTGTTGCAAAGAGTTAATAGTAGTAGGTTATACTTATACAAAATATAAAATTACGTAAGCTTTATTGAGCAAGACGAATTTCGGAATATCTTCTCGAAATTTCGAAATCCACTATAATTTGATTTTGTAGTTTATCATGATTCATAAAGTGAGGTAAAACAAAAATATCCGAGTTTGTGTAGGCCATCTGTAACTATGGAATGACCCATCGTATTAGCATTACTGTAATGACTAACTGTTCTAGGAAGATGGTAAGTATTATGTACTAATTGATATCCGGTTTCGCATGAATTAAATCAATGTCCATCCATCAGCCTAGTTTTTGATGGTAAATTGGTAACTAACGATTAGATGAAATTCGAGTCGTCACTACCGTTCATTGCAAAAAATTCGATAATACCAGAAAGCACCTTTAATATTTACTGACGTTTATGTTACAAAGTTATGTTATGTATAATATTTATGTATTTTTTGTCCAGTTACTGAATTAAGGAAACTTTTGGACCAGAAGGATTTACTTTGTTTTTAGAAAAACAATCTCTAACAATTTCATAAGCATAGAAAGGTTGAAATACTAATAGGCCTTACATATCACTACACAATTACCACAGTTTCCACGAAACGTACCATATTAATGATGCGGAAATATGTTTTTGTTTTTACACATACACGGATGATCCTCTAAATCCTTGTTTTCTTAGAATTGTGTTACCCTTTGGTTATCGCCATAATACAATTACACAAAAGTTGTCACCATAATAGCCATCTATAAAGGGTTATTATCTTCAAATTATGAAATAAATGTTGCTTAAGATATATTTATTGTAGTGTACAATTATTTTGGCGGAGGTTGTGCCAAAAGTATTATAAGTTTATTACAACATGCATAGCTTGAAGTTTAGTATGTAACCCATGTTATGAGAACAAAAATACAAAAAAACCTTTGATTTTTCAATGGAAGTTGCTCGACCCACCTCTGGGCTTGTAAGTAATAAATTGTGGAAACTATTTTTATAAAAGATATCAACCTGTTTGGATAATTTCATTATAATTTTTTCCAATATTCTAATCCAAATTATTTTGATCTTGTACTGAAAATAATTTCAATGAAAAGCATTCATGGTTTTTAGATTCAACAAACATTATGAATTTGGGAAATTAGGAAAAGTGATACTTTAAGGCAAAACATGTATTATGTATTATTTTTGCAAATCGAAAAACGACTGTGTTGACTTTTAATAGCAACTTACCATAACAGGGACATTTAAAGACACTAATCAAAGGACTCTCAGGTATTGCTGTATAAAATAACAGTATTAAGTTATTACATTTTTTATTCAGATGACATCATAAAAACATGAAACCTAAACTCGTCTTTCTCAAGATCATAACTCAATACCTGACTCTCTTATTTCCGCCTACTCCTATTACCTTATTAAATTTAATCTTTTAGGGTAAACTGATTTTAGCCTTAGATTTATATATAATTTTACAAGGAATGTCTAATTTTCAACTTATATCATTATTCACTTCAAATAATATAGCTTTATTATAATCTAGATCCAAAAACAAATTGACGATTGCGTTACTCTATATGTTACACGTATACATTTTCATATTTTTCATGTTCAAGAGTAAGAACAATGTTTTTTTTCACTCTACCTGACCAGGGCCAGTTTTACTCCTCCTATTAGATAAATAGATTAGAATTAGAACATAACAAAATTAGATACAAAAACCCATTGCTACTCGTACGTAGTCCCTTCCCTAAATTTAAAATTTATTCACCAATTTTTGGTGACGAGGATTTTCAAAAAGAGTACAACTTACATGCATGGACCTTAGAACCTTCAAAAAATTAATATTCCCCTTAGGTTCAGCATAAAGTGATTCAATAAAATCATTGTGATTAAAAATCAGGATTATCATATAAAAAACGTTAAAAGTGACTTGACGTTTTAGACAATATTGCTATTTGCAGAAGTTTCCCTTGGTCAAATTTTAATTTTTACTATACATCCGATTTTAAAATTTTAATTTCTTGGGCTCATTTTGTAGCATGGGGATCCTCTACTTCATTTATTCTTTGAACTTTACCTTTCCTCCTTGGGCAACCTATGTCATGACCTACATTTCATCATAAATAATCCTTTCTACATACATGATGACAAATCCAGAAACCTCTTTTCTTTCTGTATAAAATGCAAACTTAAAATTCAAACTTGATTTTAAAAAACCGTCACAAAAGGCAAATTTCATCATAACCATCAAAGTAGAAACTTAAAAAATGAGACTTGCATTACAAAAGCAAACTATCTATCATAGGCACTCAAAAACCCTTGCATTCAATCAAACCAACTTACCAACAAAACCCACACATACGTATCTGTCTCATCTCATCTCATATTATAATACACTAGTATTTTTAGGCCCGCTACGCTGGCCTCCAATTAAGAGGTAAGAGGTCAATATTTGTAGCATTCGTGCCGAAAGAGTTCAAAAGTAGCAGCAGCGTGCAGCGCGGGATCAACACCTCCACCACCTTTTACGCTGGATTAGCGCAATATTTACCCCCTCCTGTCCAAAACAGATTTTTTTCAACATTTGACCCATGAAAGGTCAACTTTTTACA
>JAQGBU010000159.1:0-53206 GCA_034698605.1 Isotoma decorata
GATTCTGTGTGAAGTTAATGATCAAATGAGTCAAACCGACCGGACCCCAGACAGACGGACGGACATCATTGATGTTCACATAAAGTATTTAAACGATACTTAATATAGCGACTTATAAACGACCAAATGAATGTTCAGACAAATAAAATATTTGAATAACTTATTAAAATTTGACTGTTGATAAATACCGCAGAGGGTTATTCCGCTAATGTGGTATTACACAATTAGTGACAAAGACAAAGCGTACCATTTGAGCCATGAAGACTATGAAAGACACTTACACTCAAGAGCTTTTTCTAAATTGTATCCCGTCTTAACGGGTTGAGAGTTGAGACTAAACTTTTTCCTAAGTCTTTCCTACTGAAATACTGTATAAACTCAACAGGGCCACTTAAGTGTTTTTCGTTTCGGAACGATTTTTCAGCTTTTTATCTAGTGTAAATTTTTGTATGGGAGGGCCTTTTTTTCGGAGGGGCCTGGGTTTTGTGCCCACCCAAACCCATCGTTGCTTAGGCCCTGGTTATTATTATTCCAACTGTTTGCTATACTTAGAGTTCAAGATGAGTCCAATTGATATTTTACGGTTTTTGCATTTCCACATTACAGTAGTACGTGCTAAAGATGCCTATTTTTATTGTAAGCATCCGCATCACCGTATTCAATAGTTTTTGGAGTAAGCTCTTCTAACCCTGAATGAAATTGAGATTTTATCTAAAAACAAATTGTGTTTTCTTCTCTTTCTCTACATAACAAGATTTGGTTGAATGGGATGGACAGCAAGGATTATTATTATTTCTTATTCTTTAAGAATTATTACAAACAACATCTTGTTGCAAATGTTCCTTGCCGTAATTTTGTACTTAAAATGATTCCACTATCATCCTACAAGCTCATCTCATCCTCACTCCTTATCATTTAACATCTTCAAGTAAATCATTCAAGTTGCAATGGAAGACTGAGCTTCTAAAGATAAGTTGAGCTTGAGATGAAACTACTTTCATTGTAGTATGTAGCAGTAGTATTAGTATTATTGCCTCCGAGGTTATTCTTCAAGTGACATTAAGCTTTTCTGTTCATCACACTCGAAATAGGTATTAAAAGCATTATCTTATGGAGAGGTGAGTGTGACTAGTATAGTAGTAGTGAAGTGAGCTACGGATGATGAGCAATGAGCATCTGGTATTAAAGAAAGCAATATTGGATTTGATTTCAAGAGGTTAGAGTATGAACAACCGTTGAAGAGCTTCTCTTGTCAAGTTGTTGACAGAAATAGTTTGAATGAGAATACGAGAGAGAATGAGCTTCTTGAGATAATTTAATGGATAACACATCTTATACAATTGTACTTTATTCCTCATCATCATTATCAGTCAGATGAAGTTCATCTCAAAGGTGAATTTCTATCTTTGAGGCATCTTCACATTCCTTTTTGAAACGAATTCAATATATCTCTCTGTAATAATATGGAATGAGAAATAAACCAATGTGTCATTCCATTTAGCTTAGGTGCATTGTTTATTTATTTGCGTGATTTAACGGATCAATATACTTATTGGGATGCATAGGTACAATGATTATTAGTTTGATAATAGGGATCAGTTCAGAAGTAGTAGGATTAGGAGTACACAGTTAGTAGGAACTAACTCATCTTCAATATTATATATTATACCGTTTTAATATTCTGCTCCTGCTAATAAGTCAGAGAGGGTTTTTTTCTCTTTATTATTGATGATGATAGTCATGCAAGAAGTAGTGAGATATCAATTAAATTGCCCTGTGATCTCGAATAGTCCTCGTCCTCTTATAACTGATCTTTATTCGAAAGGCGTTTCTCATTGAACTCCGTGGGGCTACTGTTCACCATAATGATGTATATTCATAATTCAAAAAATGAGTTACTTAATTTTAAAACTGTGAGGTTTCCAAAGAAAAAAATCTTGGAGCATGGTAGTTAAAAACTGAGGTGTTTCTATGAACTATCCTCATACCAATTAAAATTATTATTCAATTGAAATATCCTGATTTGCTTTGTTAAAAATTACAAGAAACCCTCCTCTCACAAACCCTTTCCTGTTTATGTTGCAGAGATTAGTTAGAAGTGGAAGCTGAAATAAAGTCATGCACGTTTTTTAAAAGTCTTCTCGGTGTGTTTCTAGTTTTCAGCTTATTTTTTTGTTTGAAAATATAGCGATTAGTTCTTGTATGATGAACACATTACATTTTATAATATTTATGATGCATAATAATATTTTATAGGATAAAAGTCAGCTAGATTTTCTGAAATGAATAACTTCCTGATTGTTAAGTCAAGTCGTAGGTTAGGGAAAAATATTATTCTGGGTTGGGCTGAAATAACATGCACTTGTTGTATTTTTACCAGTTGATGATGATGAGATGATACAAGATGAAGAAACTTAGCCGAGCGTACAAGTAGTAATAGTAATAATAATTCAGAATAAAGCATAACTACTTTAGTAAGACATAATAATGCAAAAGATTAGTTAATTTATTATTTAATTGAAATAAAAATCTATGCCGGTTTTCATATCTTCAGGCTCAACCGAGTACTACTGCATAGACACATTGTTATACTGAAGAATAATCGCATGTCGTTTTCGAAAGAAAAAAATCTGCTCTTCTTGTAGTGCAGTTGTATCTTTTTTACATTATAAAGAAATTGGTCTAAAGTTTAATTCATTTGGGGTTGTTAATGAAAACTGAGGATGGACGATGAACTTGTAAGTTTCAGTAGAATGATCCTGAAAGTACAAAAAGTTTTTAAAGCGGAACGCAATAAAGTTATGTAATAATTGTGAGTAATTATTACCTAGAGTTTTAGGTGATTATTAGATTTGTATGTGTATAAAAAATAGGAATTTTTATTAATTTTTTGTTTTTTTATCAATTTCAGGTTGTGGAAGCTCGAAAAGGGTACGTTAGAAGAGTTTCGAGTATCAGAGTTCAAGAGTTGGGAGTCTCAATCAATCGACTGATTCAAAATAGTAAGAAACCCCACTCCACGGAACCTTTGTTCGAGTGTCTTTTGGTAGTTGGACTGAATCGAGACCCTTATACTGGAGTGTATCATGCATACATCAGAGACAAATTCCCTCCGAATGTAAGATTTCACTTGTATTAAATTAAATTTTTTAGTATAAATCCTGTGTGTAATGTCTCCTTACCCTTTTTTATCTCAAGTTCAAGTAGATCATCGTAACTCTCTAAAGACCCTAGTCTTTTTGATCAGTTAAGAGAGTAACTGTCTTTTGTCAATATGAAAATGACTTTTTAAGATTAACTCACTTGAATAGGATTATCCCAGATCTTGAAGGGTAGGGTATGCATACATGGTGTAGTTTTATCATGCTGCTCTGCTCAGTAGAATGTATGTAATAGGAAAAATTGGTTTAATAGTTTGACAAAATGTAAAATGACATGACACGATGACATGTCTTTATGAAAAGGGTGTTGATCATCTCTGAAGATGGAATTATATCTAAAACGACAGGTTTTTGGTCGGATGTAACCTTTTCGATTTTGAAAAGTTTAGAAAAGGCAGTTTCTTTCTTGTCATCTCAACTCATCAATTCGAAATAATCCCAATTCAGTACTCATTATATGTGACAAAGACAGTTAGAGTGTAAAAGCTTAGGGTGTTTTTTGAGGTCTCATGCTTTTTCAAATGTTGTTATCATTTGTCTCTATTCAGTCTATGCGTTTTTGTAATCATTTATGACTTTGGAAGCTTGAACTTGACCACTAAAAGTAAAGGTTTTGAAAGAAGACTGTATGAAGCGGATGTTTTTCTTCTAGTTTTATATTTATTATAGTCGTCATCTTAAAGTTATGAAGTTAGGTTACATACAATGTAATTACTTTTGTCGTTTTATTATTCTTAGATGGACATTTCATTTTATTCATGTAATAATAATAATAATATTCTGTTAGAGCTATCCTTGCGCTAATTTACATACATTTTTCTCGTCTTTTCAGTTCAACTTCGCAATTCCAACTTACTTACAAGTCATAAAAGAATCAAAAGTAATTTATTACAAAGTTGTTTTTAAACATCTTGCTTGAGATAAATTGACCATTCTAGATTGTTGATACTAGTCAAGGGAGTTGTGAAATGAAGAGCTAGTCATCAAAGAGAATTATCAGTATTTTTTTTCACGTATTGTAACTATTGCTATTATTATTCATGCGTTAATTCGGAGAGTTCTTCACAGTCTCCTTATATTTTCTCAGGCTAGCGCCAGCCGTCTGACAGATTGAACTGGTTCACTTCGGTCTTTGTAGGAGATAACTTTTATTACGATTAATAAATTAGACATGCTAGTTTTATTGCTTTTTCCTGGTGTGACTGACCAATAAAACAAGATTTACCTGAAATGAGATGTTAGAACGAGCATTTGAACATTAATTACAACCTAGTTTGAAAGTTAGGATTGTTTTAGATAAAATGTATGTGGATTTATAAGTTTATTTTTGTTTGTTAAATTTCAGGCGAAATTACCAGCTGGAGTGGAACAATTTTGTTTTCCAGACTCACAAGAGTGGCCATGTCATGAAGGCGTATCAGCACAGTTTTATACCCTAGCTATAACAGATCAACGTGGGTCCCGGAAATACGGTTGCTGTTTTAGGATACTTCCGGAAGGGGCTAATATTTGTATTCCTATAACATATTGTATTATCAGCTCTCATCGTGCCATTGGATTCTACCGTGAGGTATTGTAAACGTCTTGCTTGATATCTTACTTTTATTGCGTACAGGTGCACTTCTAACATTCTATGAAATGCCAACCATTCTGACTAATTCATTAATGTTTCATTCAGGTTCTTCGAGAAATAACAATGCGACATGGATACAGTGAGTACCAGAAGAGATTTTGGATGGAAGAGTTGTACAAAAAGCAGTTCCCTTCGACGGGTGGAAGCATTTCTATCACAGAACCCGCAATAGAAGAGCTCTATCAGTCTCCACATCATCATCAAAGTTTGGGTCACGACCCTAATGTAATGGCAAATTGTTACAATAACTTTGCCGTTTCTCCGTCGAAGACAGTTAGTATTAAGCGTCGAGCAGATCACCGTTTAGATGAAGGAGATTTGGTAACCTTGTTGACAACTGTGGACATTGCGACCGTTATTAAAATATTTGGATCTTTGTTACTCGAACGGAAGGTTGTTCTTATAAGTCGAGCTTTGAGGTATATTCTGTTTTATAATTATTTGCAATCTTGAACTTACTTCTTCAATTATTAGAAGACTAATGTATTTTATATTTTATATTATTTATATTTAGTACGCTGTCATTGTGTGTGGAAGCCTTGGAGTCAATGCTGTACCCATTCAGCTGGCAGCACACATTTGTGCCAATTTTACCTCTCAGTATGACTGATGTACTAGATGCTCCAGCACCCTTTCTTATCGGCGTACTTCGAAGTTCTCAGACCGCATGGGACAAAACATTGGATGAGGTTTGTAAAAATTTTAACCGGCTCAAGCCACATATTTATTATAGTTTAGTTTTATTTAAACTAATTCTTTGAATTTTTAATCCACAGGGTGTCGTAGTTGATCTGGACCAAAACAAAATTATGAGTTGTGTTGGAGATGAAGGAACTATTTTACCTAAGAGAATTCACCGGAAACTAAGAGATGCTCTGCAATTGGTCCTAAATCTTGCTGACCAGAAAGAGTCAACGAAGAACGTTTTAATTAGCGAGTGTTTCATCCGAATGTTTGTGGAGACTATGGGCCACCACGCGAATCATATTGTTGTTCAGCAGGATGGACTAAAAATATTTGAGGTAAGGCTTACCTACTCTCACAATCAAATATTTAGCCCTATGCATAACCCTAATTTGGAAACCTTGTAAACCCAAACTTTTTGATTTTGCAGAGAGAATCCTTCGTCAAATCTTGCGATTCCAAAGCTGTTCAAAACTTCTTGGAGTGGTTTTCTGAAACTTCAATGTTTCACGAATTTACTCAGCTTCGTTTAAAGAATACTCATCAACACGGTAAGTATTTGAAGTTCAAGGACTGAGAAACCTCAGCTATATCAGGGATCATCTAAAAGTTTTACATGAGCAAATTTTTTATCAATGATTTCAGGGCTTTTTGAGCAAAGAGTAATGGAGCAACTGGAGCAACACCAAAGTCAACAGAACGGTGGAAATGGAACGCCTTTATCGTTTAAAAATGCAAAATTATTCATGAACAAAACTCGACCCTTCGGAAACTGGCTGAAGGAAGCTTTCGTGAAATAGTAGTTGATTCTTAAATATATAAAATTGAAGAGAAGATAAAGAAATTATAAAATTTAATGCGTTAAAATTCACCTCAGAGGTGTGCAAACTGTTTTTGAAAATACAGCATTGCTTCAATATCATAAAAATGAATTTATTACCAGATATCAAGAAATTGATTGTTTTCTTGCTGCGTCTAGTAGATAGCAAACACTTGGAGTAATGTATACCACAACGCTTTATAAATACGTAGAAATGATTTCTTTTTTTTTATTACAAAAATAGAAATGATTATTCAATTTTTCAGCAAATTTTTGCCCGCTATAATGAACTGTAGTAACGTGACGTGGCAACTATCGTTTTATGAGATTCAAATGTATATTACAAACCTTTACTTGACGTTCAATCCATTTGGGGTAGTACAAACAGAAGCAATCATTCAGATGCAGATAGGTTAGAAATATCTTCCAGTAATTGATTTATCGTCTAAACTCACTTCTTTTCAATGTGACGAAAGAAGATCAGGTTCTAATTTAGTCACGGTACATTTTTACACTATTTTTGTGATTGAATCTTCCAGTAGTTTATGTTATGTTCTTTCTTTAGCCATTATGTTCTTCATTTTAATCTATTGTCACATTTAAACTTGAGTCTTCTCTGTAATTAACTAAGAATTGTTTTGTCTGTCCATTTATTTTGGATTTGTGCAGTTCACTTAAATACCCCAAACCTCTTAATTAATTATATATTGATGCGCAGCTTATAAATATGCAGCTTGTGTCATTATGAAGCTTTACTTATGATTATGGAGGCTACAACTGCTTTATTGTACATAGCGTAAGACACATCAGTTGCCATCCTTGTTGTTTGTAAACAATAATAAATATTTTATCTTCGTTGTTAAGTTTGATAAATGGACTAATAAACTATACTGAAAAAATTACATTATTTATTGGTTCAAATATTTACAGATCCATACATTTCATGAATTCATACAAAATTTAAAATGGTCCACAAACAATCCTTTGAGTACAATGCTAAATAACATACAAGGAATAGGACACTTCCACGAAAATTGTACTCGTGAAATTGAGCAGTCATACTACCGTCTCTTTTATCCTCAATCTAATTAAACTACTACTAAAAAACGATTGGAAATGGAAGTCTCATACGTAGATCTTCCAATAATGTGAAGGAACGCGAATGAAGGAAACATATAAATCCCATTTGTATATCAACACTCCTAACTTATTGTAAAAACTTATCATTGTCATCATAATTTTTCCAATAATACTAATTAGAGTTTTGATAGTGTATTTTATTTAATATAGTTTTTGATACCACAATTTTATTCCAGAGGACGACTAACAGTAAAGCAGTAGAAAGCTGGGGCTTTTCATAATTAATTTTTCTACTTCTTCGACAACTATCACTTTAAAAAGAACTGAAGGATCTCATACGTCTAAAGACAGAGCGTATAATAATATAGTTCTGGCTTAACATAGCTTAATGAACACGCCGAGGAGTACAACTTAGCAAATATATAAGCCTCCAAATACCAAAAAAATGATTTACTTGGCTTGGAATTGGAATGCCATGGAATGGTTTTTATTTCCCAATCGAGAACCAAAATGTTTTACAATTACGGGAAAAGTTTTAAAATTAGAACTAAAATTCTCATGCAAAATATTGAAATCGTCAATCAACTTTCTTAAGCCTCCGATATCCGATAGTACTAAAAGGTAGATTTATTGTCATAAATTTTCTTAGATGCATATGGATATTTCTTGAAGCAGATATCAACAAGTGTGTTGACTTTTTACATTTGATAGCTTTCGGATTTAAATATAGCAAAAAACAAGTAAGGAAGCCGATTGAATTCATCTTCCAAAATAACTGTACCATAGTTGCAAATTAGCATCTTTTTCACGTAATTCCGAGGAAGTCACTTGTACTTTTTAACTTTTATCCTGTTTTTTATTTATTTACTCAGTAGTCTAAAAAGTGTCAAGGAATTAAAATACTATTGTTTCGATCTGTTAAATTGCTTAAACAGTTACTCAATACAATTTAGAACTAATTGATTTTTCGGTGGATGGTCAGTGATAATAAAAATGTCGGTTATTTTTTCATCCAACAATCCAGCTCCTTCATTTGGCATATGGATTTCAATCAAATCTTCACCAACGGATACTGCATCTCCAGGTTTCTTCAGTAGCATCACCCCTGGCTCAAATTTTACAGCTTCTCCTGGGGATGATCTTCCGCACCCGAGTTTATGGCACAGCCTAGCTACTTTCATCGCGTCTATTTCGGATACGTATCCTATTTTTATAAAGGAGGACATTTAAAATGCATTCAACATCTTTCCTTTCGTATCAAAGAAAATTGTAAAACATTACCAGAAGTAGGCGATGCAATTTTTTGGATATATTTCGACCGTGGAAGATACTTCCATTTATCTCCGAAACAAATCTCATGAGCAATCTTTGAATCAGCTCCTTGGCCGATCGCCATATCTTTGAATTTTTGCAAGGCACTTCCGTTACCAATTTTGTCTTTGATCATCTGTACTCCAGAATCAAATGAATTGGCCTTTCCAATGGACTGCAGTAGTTTTCCACCTGAAATAGAAGATTTTTAAAATATTTGCATACCTCAAGTTATCATACTGTCATTATTATGAAACTAAGTTCTTATCTAATCAATATAAGAAACATTTACCTAGAGCCGCTGTGAGTTCTAGCAGATCGTGTGGACTAGTTCCACTTAAACAATCTATGGCTTCCGCTGCTTCCAACGCATTCCCTACCGCTTTCCCCAAGGGCGAATCCATTTTTGTAATTAGAGCAGACACTTTCATGTCAAACATGCTTCCGGCGTTGACCTATTCATTAAATCAACCATGAATACAAATTGTATGAATTGCAGCCATAAAACGTCTAAACGACGGAAATTTTCAGAATTTATTGTTTATTTTTTTAGGTCCTTTATGATGATTTCGCAATGACAACCTTGTTTGTTCTTATTTTCATCATCCAATGCTAGTACCAGTACCATATCTTCATATTAAGCATACATTTATCTCCAAACTAAAACTATTGATGTACTGGAACAACAAATATTCAGTCAACATCTGAAAAGTTTTTTCCGAGTAATTTCTCCGAAATAATTCATCACCCACGAGACACATTCTCTTTCCTTAATTTACCCCTTTAGTTTTTGTACGCTTGATCGCTTGAAGCTATAATTTTCCCTAATGGGCATTTATTTTAACGTTTTATGTCGTAATTCGATATCTATAGTAATACATTCTGCGCTGTATGCCACTTAAATCATTTAGGAGCATACAAAGAACCACTTGAGCAAAAATACATACATGAATCATGAACGACGTCACTCACTAAACTTATCTCTGGAACCGACTTACCAACTTTCTAGCTAAGCTTTCTGATTTCTCAATATCTTTCATCATAGCTCCTTTTCCAGTTTTTACATCAAGAACCAAAGAGTCCAGTCCTTCTGCTGCTTTTTTTGATATTATCGAGGCTGCAATAAACATAATATTCACTTTAGAAGCATAATATGATTCATTTTATAAAATTCATTCTATTGCATTGTTGATATAATAGCTGAATAGCAGTAAACTTTAATCTAATATTATCAATTAAATCCTTTATCTTCCTTTCCTACTTATAAAAGCATACCGACAATAAGATCCTCATTTTCTACAGTAGCTGTGGTATCTCGAATCGAATATAATATCTTATCAGCGGGTGCAATATCATCCGTTTGACCAACAATGCAGCAACCGACTGTTTCAAGGATTTCGATCATCCTTTTCTTAGAAAGAGAAACTGAAAACCCTGGAATGGACTCCAGCTTGTCTAGAGTTCCCCCTGTGAAATCCAACCCCCGACCTGAAATCATTGGCACTCGTAATCCACACGCTGCAAGGGCTGGGGCTAACACTAAGGAAACCTAATTAAATAATCCAATGATTTTGATACCTGATACCTTTTATAAACCAATTATTGGACATTTGGACATTAAAGTTACATGATGTGCTTACTTTATCCCCTACACCTCCTGTACTATGTTTGTCGACTACAGTTCCCTTCCAAGACTCCGGCCAAGTGAATGTAAACCCTAGAATTCCCATGAGTTTTAAAATTATTCTAAGACCCTTAAACCCAACCAAACTAATTGCTGCATCCTTGGAGCTTGAAGCTTTTTACCTGAATTTGTCATTGCTTTTACCAGGGCAGCTGTTTCCTTGTTACAGAGTCCATTCAGATATGAAGCCATGAGGAATGCTCCTGAAAACGTGAAATACGAGTACCTAATTTTATTTTGCTATAAAATTGCAGCAAATGAAATGGATGTCTTAGAATAATAATTCCCATTCATAGCTTTCTTTTCCCTCTATATACCATAATATTTCAATTAAACGCCTCCCCACCAAAAAGTACCCATTCCCTCTATATAGTGTTTTAATTAAAATAATAAGTTTTCATATTTTGGAGAAGTTGATTACTAACCAATTTGAGAGTCATGAATACGATCTTCCAATTTTGGAGTTATTATTTTCCCAATAATAAACTGAATTTCTTCTGGAGACAATTCTTCTTTGTCCCTCTTTTTTCGAATTATTTCCGGAACTGATGACATTTTTATCAATATGAATAACTTCCAAAAATCGCTTATTTAACCTCAAAGTTTCTGTTCTGGTATGAAACCTCTGTCGTTTTTAATTCGATCTACCTTATTGGAATAGATAAAATCTTAGCTGCTTGTCTACTCTGAATGAGTAATTTGGAACAATTTCTAATCCTCTAACTGTGATCTCTTTTACAACAAACACCTTTCATAAAAACGTTCCCGTTTTAAAATGACATACTTCTTCCCCTCTGGTTTAAATATTAATGAATCCTCTAATTTTCTTTTTAACTCTTTACATTGGACCCATTTAACAGATCATCTATAGCATGCGGCATAATATTATATTGGAAAAGCTCCAGAGTCCCATTGAACTTGTAATAATTAAGAAAAAAATGAATAGTGTACATACCAGAAGCAATAAATTTAATCCTTCTCTCTCCCCATGCAATATCTGCTAATCTGTTTCTTTACTGATAAGTTAATCCTTTAAGTATGGACAAAAAACATTCAAGCGTCCTTCATTATACATTTTAAAAACCAAAATGAAAAAACTATACATTTTATTCATCGTAAATTATATGATACAACTTCGTAGCATAAAACTTACAGAATGAAACCGCAACTTGTGTATTGACCCTAATAATATTTAAATTTAAATTAAATCCCACAACCTTTCTTCTTTAACCTTTTGATCTACAAGAACATTCCTAATATAATCACTGTATCTCAAACTCTCTATAATATTCCAGTGGATAATCTCATTAAATTCCAGTATATTCCAAATGACTCGAGTCTTGACACTACTATCGAAGACGCTTCAATTTTTATGAATCACACACACATTCAGACGGAACACTAGAACAACTATGAATAAAAATTTAACGAATTTACTTGCAACAAACAAACAAAAACCAAGTCAGGAGATCATTACATTTCTTAAAGTGTTTATTTCATGCTTCCTTATTCGTCAATTTTAACATAATAAACTGCTAAGATAACATTCAACATTGATATACATTCATTTTGACAAAGTTTCAACATCAGTAGCCAATTTACACTGATAAAAGTTATTTTGTGACTTTGGATTTTAAATCCCTACTTAACATCCATATACTACATTATAATTTACAATATTTTCTACATATAGTCTAATAATGTTTCACCAGGAAAGCTAATTCTTTTATCACATGTGACAAGCGGGTTTACAATACATTAAGGTACAACGTACAAGTACACAGATCCCTTTTAATATCTCACTTTGCCTTAGTTACTGGCTTTTTTAATCTGACCAAGGTCTTCAATTTCCAACACTAACTTTAGTTCTACACGCAAGGAAATATTGTTCTCTTTAGAGCTTCTAATTTTCTTCAAGATGAATTATTACTTTTCTACTAAGACTACTACTACTACTACACCTTTATAGGTAACTTCTTGAACAACTGAAATTTCATTTTACTTACAGTTGTACAAAAATTCTTTTCCTTTTTAATATCTACGGTGCGTATACTTTTACATGGATTAATTTGGTCAAACACCAAAAGTCACAAGTTACATTTAACAAATATCCACACACCAAATTCCACATGAAAAAACATTTTACACGAGTTCCATTCAATTTTTTTTAAATTTTTTAAATACAAAACTTATAAAATATGAACAAGCATTGTTGATTTTGGAAGATAGACCTTTTCAATAGAGTTGATAAATTTACAAAGCTTTAAAGGTTTTACACAAATATATGTTTAGATAGACTTTGTATTTTATATAGCGTTTGACTTTTCAAGTATTGTTTTTTTTCAGACGAACATAACAAAGTTGATATGAGTGCATTCACAATAACCATAATTAGTAAAGGATATGAAGACAAAGTGCAAAAGAAAGAGAACTAATTGACACAAAAAAAAAAATTGTACAACTATTAAAACTTTAGACTACGTACGAGTTTCTACATTTATATAAGAGACATCGTATCATATGTGTCCTGACTGTGATATTTATTCAAGAAAAATTCTTTTAACTTTTAATTTGTTTTAAAGAAATATTAGTGGTAGTGGTGGCGGTAACCAAGGACGAAGAGTTGTTACAGATTATATCCCACATGGTAACACGTTATCTTCATTTCATTATAATTTTTATTAGACAGCCGTAGTACGGATAGGTGAAGATGTATGTCTAATATTAGAGGAAGGGTTGTACATTCGAATATCATGAGAAGGACTTGAAGGTAACTCTTCATCTGAGGAATAGCACACTGATGAGTCAGGAGTCGTCATTGACCTCGAGGCAAATAAACTATTTCTTCTTGACATCGAGACCACTGATAAAGCTCGTTTTCTCGGCTTTCGAAACTCTTCCTCTTGTTCCTCATCCTGTAATATAAGTCAATAGGGAATGCATTAATACAAATTATAATTTATTACATCAGGATTTATGGCTTCTTTTTCAAGGAAAGGTTTTAAATATTGAATTGCAGAGTTCTCTTAAATTAAATATAGGGTAACTTTGAATGGGTGCATTGGGTCTAAAATTCTGACTGAAGTGGTTAGTAATGAGTTATGGGAGAGATTGTGTAATGATAAATTAATTTTAATTGCATTCTAGCCCTCAAAGCACGTTTTAGAGGGCCATTCTTTCCAGTAGATAAATAAAGTTTTATGTATAATTAGTGTATTTTTGAAAGGTAAATATGAATTGGGAAATTAATTCAATCTTCTAAGTGTATTGCATAATACAGCGATAGAAAACAAAAGGACCCAGCAACTGGGACTATGTAAATTTAATCAATTTAAAAGTCTAAGAATCGAGAGGTAAAAACTGAAAAGGTTTTTTTTTTGTATTCAATAAAATGTTCAAGCATTGAAGATGAATTGATGAACAAAAGGAAAAAGTACAGAACTCAAACAGAACATAGAAAGAAACAAGAGAGTTGAATGCCTTCAATTAATGAAATTAAATTCGGAACACTTTCCAACTATTGAAATTGATAGATCAACTTAGAATAATTAGTTCTAGTGTATCTGAGTAAATTAAGCACTTAAACTACAAAGACAGATATACGCTGAATAAATGTTTTAATAAATTAGTTCATTAATAGGGAAATGAAATAGCTAAAGTACCTCAATTTCTACTGTTTTCCCGGAAAACTGACAATTATTCATGAGTCAGGGGTAAATGTTCCAGGAATTTGATAAATTGTAGAAAAGGTGAATTTGATCATGTACTTTTGGATGAAGTCATCGTTTAAATTTATCTGGAAATTCCTTTAAAAGCTCTAATATGATATTTATGTCCTGGTTTTTAGTGGAATTACGTTGTTTTACATTCCCATGTAAAATTATGTTTAGACTACAACCTAAGAACTAAAATCGAGTCCAGTTTCAACCATTTCCAGTGGTTCCAGCCGTAACTGACTACTATTTTGTAATAAATGTTTTTTTAAAAACCTATTCATTCTCTATGACTCACATTCAAAATGTGGGGACTTCATTAGTTCCATTTAACCACATTGTCTAATTATTTCAATTCTAAACGCTTTAGGGGATAAAGTTACCTTTCTCTGGTTGCATTACAACTTAATGAGTAATTTAGTTTTAGATTTCCAGGACCCCTTTCGGTTATAGTCATTTAATCCTTTCATTTTTAACAGGAAAGGCCCTTTTATTCAAACGTTTCAACACAAAAGTGCAAAACTACGACGTACAGAAAAGACGTGGTTACCCTGATACCTAATCCATTGAAATTGAATACATTTATACCGGATATCACCTCAGTACACAATTCATTAATGATGTTTTTCATCCTTAAATTTTTAAAGGGATGTCTAGAGTCTAGACTATTAGTTGAGATGACATGAAACTAGATCCCTGCTGTATACTATCATTCACCCGCTTGATACCTGATCCCTTAGTAATAAAATAATTGCGATGAAAGTATAAAAAAGCTAAAAATCACAAATGAAAATGATTCTAAGAAGGTTCCATTAAATTTAGGTTCATTTAAGCCTCTTGTTTTGAGATGTAATATAAACTGAAGATGAAATTTAAGTTGCGAGACTGTAATATCCTCTATCTACCTTCATATTATATCCTTTAAAACCAACTGTAGAATATAGAAAGCATATAAAGCAATAAGGAGAAGAGTTACCTCTTGCAATTTAAAGGACTAACAGTAAAAGAATCATATTTACGTAGGAAGAGAAAAACAACCATTATACTGAAGTCAGGTCAGTAGGTAAATGTGCCCTTGTTTCCAATTTCCAACACTGTTTCTTACTCACCTGACAGTTCAGTAAGATAAATGGGAAATGCCAAAGTAATAAAAATGAGTTCAAGTACCCTCACAAAAACATAAGAATTACTTAGAAATGTGAGATAAGAGTGGTGTACATGCACCCAGTGGGGCAAATATATAGGAGGAAAGGAACGAGGAAAAATGGCCCTTACTATTATCACCAGCACCATCGAAAGAAAATACCTTTTTTTATTCTCCTAGGTAGTAAAAAAACAAAGTCATTAAGTATATCTTTACCTCGAAAGACATAGCGACACCTTCTACAATGGAAGACCGTCGTCTGAGTTCTCCAATCAATTCGCTGAACTCAGTTTTCAACGTTTTTAGACGAGTTCTCAACTGAGCTTGACCAGATGGACTTAAGGATGACACCCCAGCACAACTTTCCACAAGGGACTCGTCAGATGACCTAAAATCATCAGAACTGATTGAACCAGATGGAACAGGGACTGGCGGACTTGGTCCGTGACCCATTGTAACATCTTGTGTGCGGGAATCCAGACGGTGACTTAATTGCTGGAGCTCTTCTTGGACAACTTGCAGTTGCATGTGGATCTGTTGATAAATTAAATCAATTTTGATTTGTTTGTACATAACGTTTAAGAGTAAAATTACGAAGAGGATTTCTCCGATGGATTAAAACTTTCTTCTTTGGGCAGTTCCAGAAATAAATAGGTGCGTTTTTTCTTGCTGAAAATTTGGATTTGGTCCTCCAAATGTTGATATTGTAGGTTATCAGGGATTCAAAGTTGACAGAATTCTCTTGGCATAAGTGTGGCTTTATATATAACCTTGTATTTGCGCCACTAAAGCGTTAAACTAACTTAACTATTGAAAAACCGAATAAATAAATAACAAATTTTGTTACATGGTTTATGATGTATCAAAGTAAGGTTTATGATATAACAAACTTTCCGCAACAAATATTTTATTTTATATTTTGCTGAAATGACATTGCACTCCCGTCACTAAATTCAATTCAATGCAAAAAAAATATTATAAAAATACCCCTAACCTCAACCAGGCCCATGAGCATACATGAGCACAGAATGTAGATATTTTTGATTGTCCAAAAAAGGTCTAGACAGTTTTTAAAGTAGATTATAGCCTTCAGCTCAATTTCCCCTTGGATCTCAAAGATTTCCACACCATTACATTTTCATTTCCCTTTTCTATGAAAACCTAAGCCACCTCAACCTATTCACTTGGGTGAAAGTGACATTCGTCGCTACTTCAAAATATCTAACCTAAAACTGTCCACTATTCTTCATTTTACAGAGGTGAAAGCTTACTCTTTCCACCAAACATTGTCAGTACAAGTAGAATTCCATTTTGTTATAACAGGTAAGCTACTTTTACCAAAATAGAATCCCGTCTTGTATGACACGACAAGTCCACTTCTATCACAGAAACTCACACATGCACATCATATTCAAACACAATACCTACTCCAAATAGCTGGAAAAGTTTTTATTCTTATAACGATTCCTGTCATTCCTACCAAGTATACCGTGTATCTAGTTTCTTGGACCAAAACGGAAAGTATGAAAGTATTAGTTTTGGCAGTGGCAAAAGTGGCAATGGTAACCAGGAAAAAGAAGTGCTCTGGGAAAGTTCCAGTATGAAAACTTATGTGAGTGCGGACTATGGACCACCACAACATTCTCTGATATATTCCCTTTGGGTGTTCATACGTCAAGCCACTCACTCTTCGTCTTCAGCTTCTTTTCCTTTAATATCTCAAAAAATGTTATCGAAGAAATAATATAAAGGACTCTCTTGTGTCTTTCATCGTTTCCTTAGAAAATGACACGAAAAGTCACCATTACCACCACTACTACTGACCACTACACACTAAGGTACTTGAAAAGTTGGAGATCATTTTCCACCACTACCAAATACAGAGTTCTGGACCAAACTCTTGGATTATTACTTGAGTATTTTCAAAACGTGCCATTTTCATCTCGATACTTTGAAACTTTCATATCAAATACCGAACTTATCGCTTCTTTCTATTGATTTCCATATTATTTTGTACATTTAATATTTAGTATCATATTTAGTCAAGTACAAAAAGTAACTTCTTTCTTAGCCTGTCTCGAGTTTTTCTAAGTGCATGAAAGCAATGTCAAATTGTAAGTGGGAATCATTCAGCCAAAAACCATTTCTGCAAACTTTGGACATTTCAAACTTCCTTGAGAAGGGGAAATGTAACAAAAAAGTGAAAGGGTTTTTTTTCGCTTGCTCTTCCAGACCTCTTTACATACATTGAAGACAAGATACATTTGAGATAAGAAGGTAATGTCGAATTTTTGCAAGACTAAAAAAATATGATGATGATGGTGATGCTGATAATGATACATGCCTATCTGCACTGCAGTACTATTTCTCACAGTATTGAGTAAGTTAAGTTGAAAAGATCTACCAGCCGTCCCAGCTTTTTCCCTTATTTCTTCTAATTCTGCAATATGCTATAATAATTTAGACTTTTTGCAAACTTTGCAGTACCCTTCTTAATAGAAAATTAAATCCTTCTTTAATATCCTGCTGTGAAGCCCAATTCAAAATTTCTTTGAACAATTAAAACCTTATAAAAACTTTCTTTCATCCAGAGTTCAAAGTCTTTTCACGGTTGTGCCCCCAAGTAACTAAAATGCACCTCTGAAACTAATAACTACTATGCAGTTTATTATAAAATGCATCTGGTTTAAAATATTTTTCCAAACCTAAAAAAGCCATGCATAAAAGAAAGACAAAAAAATCACCTCTGCCTCTCCTCCAGGCATTAATTACCACCTTTTGAGATACACAATGCCTTACCCTACACAAAAGTCCCCTCTGTCTTTAAAACAAAAACTGATGCTGATGCTGCTGATGTGTAGCACATTGTCATATAAATTTAACACTAAGGAAAAGATGTTGCAAGTAATACCCTCCTGATAATGATGATGACAGGCAGAGCTGTTAGGTTTACGTAATAATAATAATAACAATAAAGTGGAGAGGCAATATGATCACATAATTCACCATGAGGTTCTTATTTCAACTCTCTGACAGAGTTGTAACTTGTGAACAAAAGAAGTAAAAACTTTGTTAGAAAAGTTTTGCTGGATAAAGTGAGATAGCTTGTGCGAGATTTAATGAGGCTTAGAATTACCACCACCCACCACCCGGTGTGTTGTGACTTTGAAGAACAAAGGATAAAAATTTCAACCCTCGTTTGGGATTAATTAGATCGTGATGATAAGTATCAAGCACGCCTTGGGACTACTGGCTTTTTAGTAGTACCAATGCAGATGATGATGATGAGTACACTAAAGATAAGTGTATACATAATAGGTACATAGTATATATCAGCCTGTAATAATACGGGAAGATGAGAGTGTGCCTCATCATTTTGGAGAAGCACTTACTTGTCTGGTTGGAGGCTTGGTAATTTCAGAGCTGTTCATGGATGCATTTCTTGCTGATCTGCGACTTTCTCCTGGGACTCTTCTTTGCGAAAGTTGACGAGATAATTGGTCCACCTGCAGTCCCATTAAATTTTCACACTTTATGATTCCAAGTTTATATACAATAAAACTTATGCAACTTGATCCAAATATACTTATATTATTATGCAAGGTAAATAGGTACCTACATTGTATATGGGTGCAACTGCTAATTCTGTTTGTGTATCTGTGGTTTCATCCTACTTCACTTTAATATTATTGTCAAGCACTACTCTTAAGTGTACGAAATTCGTTATGTAATATTAGATTTAGATTTAAAGGGAAACTTGGCTATGTACTCTAAAATCTAGGCCATATTTTTCATTGAAGATGTTTTATACTGAGGAATATCAATGAAAGTGAAATGGATAACTACATTTCATTCCGAACCACCCATGTCAAAAGGCTTATAACAATGTTAGTATCAATTTCATTCAATTTACAAAATCCCCAGTAAATTGGAGAACCACTAAAGAAAAAAGAAAAATTCGACTTTTACTTTAGTATAAAAATTTCTCAGAAAAATTGTAATTTCATCCAACAATTGGCACAACTCCTTGGTAGTTTTTTGGTTTCCAAAGGGAAAATTGAATGTAATTGAGATCAAAGATATTGAGTGAAGTTGAAAAAGAGGTTTAAATTCAGTTGAAGAGTTAAAAGTAGAGATGAGATAAAAAAAGAGACTTCCAAAAGTGTATTAGATATAAATTGAATTTACCTGACCAGTAAGCCCTTGTAGAAGAGAAGGTGCAGCATTATAAAGAGATCGATGGGCGACAACGGTGACATGGACTTGATCCGCATAGGTAAAAACAGTAATAGCCACTCGAATCTTTCCACCGGGTGGATAAATTGGATAAATCCCTTTGAGAGGATAGCCACCAACCACAGTGGTATGCGTTGGGCCAGGCAAATTGCAGAATTGGAGTGAAGCCTGTAAATATTAACAAAATAAACTTTTCAAATGCAATTGAAAGACAAGGAGTAACAGTAGCAGTTAGTAATGGTAGTACTAGCAGTACTAGTAGTAGATGCAATATAAAGATTTCAGAATAAATTGAATGCCATGTCCAGGCAATCAATTGACAAAACTATCACAAACAATGAAAATTACATTAAAAGGAAAGTTACAGAGCAGTTTATGCATTGAAGCGTTTTTGAATGGGGAATTGGTACGAACAAAAGAGAGAGAGTAAATTTAAAAGCTCTAGGTTTCAACGAATTCTCCAAGATATATTCATGCTTAGGTAATTCATCTTAGAACGTAAAGAAGGTAGTATTCACTTAATTTTACTCAAAGTTGATAATAATAATTCTTTAGATAGACAGTTTTACAAGGTGCACGCACGTGGTTGATGATGATGACGATACAATGTCTCGTCTACTCTAGAGTCTATATCGAGTAATGTCGAGTCTAAATAAAAACAAGTAATTTTGACAAATAATTCAAATAAGTACTGCAGTGCATGCAAATAAAGAATATTTTGTACGTAAATAAATGATGTAATCCAATTCGTATTAAAATCATTTAATTTGGCAAAGTTTTCCTAAGAGCTTGAGGTAAAGTTTCAAGGGGACGAAGACGGACCAAGAGACAATTCAGTGGGAGTACCAAAATAGAAAAGGTTTGGGTTGACACTGTTTGCTTGTAGTTTTCCCCCAACTGGCTTCAAAGGGCATGCATTGGCTCCATAAAGGTCAACCCGAAGCTTTTGGTAAATCTTTTCAGACCTCAAAAGTCACTAAATCACAGAAAATGTCATATATCAGTTGTGACATCGTTTATGAACGATTCCAGGATATTATCTAGATTTGCATCCTGCATACAGCACACCAGATAAGCATTGTCTACATTGTAATAAGAATTCCAGTCACATATTTCCAAATCGCATATAGGTATATATTTATTGCAAGCACAACAACAAGATTTCATAAATTCCATTCGAATGACTTTAGTTGTGTTTTACTTTCTGTATTCGAAATGCAAAATTTATGTTGTGCAATTTAAATGCATTGCCAATTTTTCACTTCGATGATCAAGCGGAGTCAAAAATCATTAGCTTATCTGCATTACACATGTGTATCATTCAGATTTCAAGGAAAGCGGATTCTCCGTTGAAACTATGTGTTACATCAAATTATTCAACGTCTTTTTAGACACTGACTCAGATAATCATAGTACAACCCACTACCCAGAATTTTGTATGAATATTTAGAATGTTTGACATGCAATAAAGATATATTTTAATTTTGTAAATCAAGTCATTAGCATTTAGTATTCGTATTTCTTCATGTAATGAAACCAAATAGACAAGGCATAACTTTAGAATTATTATTTCTGACAAGGGAGTCACATCAAGCTTTATTTTTCATTAATTTTTATTGTGAGGTCGGTTCTTACTAAACTCTGAACTTTCCGGTTGCGGTTTCCTCTGCGGTCAATACTAAAACTCATTACATTTATTGTAACTTACTCGGAGGAATCCAGTAGCTAGTATTTGTATGGTGAAAATGTGAGTTATGAGATAATTAATTATAGAAATAAAAAAATAAGCAACTATTCTAGTCAGGGTTTTGTTTCAAATAATAAGAGTGGTCACAAGTTGACTTGACCCGATTTTAATTACCATAAAGCCCCATGACTATTTCGTTTCGCGTATATTGCGCTTATCTTTAGTCGCTTTTGGGGCCTTCTTGGAGAATTTTAACGTTGTGGGAATAGGACAATAAACTGCCATTTTGGTCAAAAACGACATACAAGGCGCGCAATATCTACGGGGTTTTAGTGTAGTTTTTAATTATTTCCTTTCCGTCAGTCAATGTCACATTATTTATTGTTTTTACAGAATCTCAAGAAACTCTTATGTTCTATTTAATAGCTAAGAAAAGTTTGTGGAGAAGGTTAACTTTATAGTAAGTTAATTATTGAGCAAATTAAAATCATTACTATTGGATAGTTTAAGGACAAACAATACTTACACCTTCGGTAAACTTGTAAAAATTAATATTTCAAAATTTAGCTGTAACATCACTGTTTCATAATTGTAAACAAATTTTCTTGAATTTTAAAACATATTAATAAGTCGTATAAATTACAAGTCAGCAGTATGATAGTTTATTGAGCAATTAAATGTTGAAATGTGTTTTTCATTTAAATAGAAATTTCCTAAATTGACTGTGTTTTCCTAAATTGATCTATCAATACAAAATCCAATTCAACATGCCTCTCACATCCCACAATCAGGCTACAGCCTTCGACCTATCATGTATTTTAATTTCTCCAAGCAAAGTCAAGAAACCTGACAACAGTATCTGTAGTAATAACAATTTCTCTACTATGGTCAAGTCCCCAGGATCTTCTACAAATAGCTCGAAGAGCTACCAGTTTTGCAGAATTTGTCATGACGGTATGAGAAACAAGACTAGAAACATTTAATTTAATTAATTGTGACAAAAACTTTCTCAACTTTCTTGTGTCTTATTACCTTGCTACAGCGATTGTGATCATTATAATAATTTGATTTTGTTGTTAACTTGTCTCTCTACTGAAATAGGGGATGGAAGCTCGGGGTCCCCCAATTCAATGGGTTCAATGCGAGAGCCCTTAATAGCTCCTTGTAAATGTACTGGAACGGTTGCTCTTATTCATTTATCTTGTCTGGAACACTGGCTCACGGCTTCTAATACAGACAGATGTGAAATTTGTCAGTTTGTATACAAAACTACTCGAGTGCCTCGTACATGTAATGAGGTAAGTGTGCTTTTCATTTTGTATCATTAAATGTCTCTGCTTGGGTGTACTCTTTTAATTTATTTATGCTCAAGCTGGATTGCAGTTTTCATACTATGTCACTGACAAACTTTGCTACACGACGATAGTTTGGAATTTTGCATTTTTGTGACTTGGGGGTATAAATTAGTTAGTTCTGAAGCAACTGGGTTTGACCTACAGGGCATTTGACATGACAAATATTTACCCAATCGGTCATCTTAAACCTTAAAAACTTCTCCTTCCTTGGAAAATTTTCCCAAAAGAGCTCAGAGAGTCTCAAGTTCTGAGTTTTCAATTGAGTGAAAATTAGAGAAAAATCCCCACCCATTATTTACGGAAAACCCAGTTTTAATACATTTATGCACAGATTGCAAACAAGGTCATGCATGTCATCATCATCAGCGACACATTTCAAAATGTCTCTCATTTCTTCCTTCGTTGGTGTCTTACAAGTAAAGTGTCCATGACAGAAAGACAAATTGTGGAAGAGTAGGTTGAGTGTGGTGGAAATGGTGATGGTTTCCACGATAAATGTGTCAAAGTCTCACATCTACCACACACATTACAACTACACACCAAGTACACCCCATGCATAAGCCTCATTGTGACTTCCATGTTATTTATTTTTTTAAAAAGCCTCCCTATTAACTAACTGTACTTTCTCTTATAAATTCTGCCAGTACATCCGAGACCGAAACAATCAGTTCAACATCCGGAACTTAATTGCAGACATAATTTGCTTTCTACTACTAACTCCTCTTCTAGTTGTTTCTACATATCTTTGCATTCTTGGGGCTAACCAATACTTTACAAAGGAACGATGGGAAGCTATTGGCCTTATCATTCTTAGCTTGTTCCTTCTAGGAGTTTATTTCACTTGGTGTCATGTCACTATTCGGTAAGTTGCATCAATCCTTACTAAATTCAAGCTAGCATGACGTGACGTCCTACAACTTGTGACATTTTAGCCATTATGTACTCACACTTCATTACTATTCATTGTTTCTAGATACCACATAAGCGTTTGGCGTTCCTGGCAAAGGACTAACCAACAAGTTAGACTTATTTTCATGAATGATGAAAGGTATCACCAACTACCCCAAACGCCTGTGCTCAACGACCAAAATACTGAAACACCTCAGAGGGGATTTTCTCGTCCGATTCCTACAAGAATTAGCCATCCACCTCGTTATACTCATCAGGCCAATAGTTTTTTCGTTGATGTTGCCAGTCGAATGGAGGCCTTACCGATTGTCTAAAACCAACGTGTGATATAATAAAAATAATTATCTTGTCTTCGCCTACAATATTAAAACTGCAGTTCCATCACGACCACAGTAAATCGAGAATTCCTCAGTGACAACGATATTTTAGATAAAAACCTTACATTTATTTTAAGACCGTGGGGTAGGATTAGGATTTGAAATACTAATCCATTTACGTGTTCAGCAGGGATTTTGATATCTGTATTATACATACTTTTATAGCCAAGTGATGAAAAAAATATAGAGTAGTAAAATGTAGAGTAGGTAATATAAAATAGATACTATTATGTAGATTAGATTATAAAAGAATTGTATAAACGGAGACTGCATTATTATTATTAGTATTATTTTGTGTATTATAGCAGTGTACTCTCTTTCAGAGAGATAACAAGCTTTTGAATGTACAAATGAGTAATTTTTATATAATTTGTATCATAATTTCGCATGTTATAGTACAAACACTTCTATTTTTTAATAATCATTACGGTTGAAATTGAAAGTCGTAGTTTTATTAAATATTGAATGAGAAATAAACCCAAGTTAACACAACTAGATAATACATTGGAGGATATTTTTTCATTAGATTATTTTGATTTGGAAGTAAGGGAGTAATAAAATGAGTCTATTTCATTTTATTTTTACATTTACGTACGTACACACGGGTTTTATCTCAGGTTGAAATGTTTTTCCTGTGTGGAAAATGCTTTTTGAATGTAAATTTTATATTTTGAAGTAGGTGTATGGTAAAATGTACTAGAAACATTTTGTATTATAGAGGTGTACTTAAATTTAGATCATGAAATGGGATTTTATAGCATAGTAAGGAGTCGTCTATAAACCCTTGAAGATTTTTTCCCAACGTTTTTCTCCCCAGGGCCACAAACATCTTTAAAAAGATCCTTTTGAAATTCACCGAGCTTTGAAAATAAATATTTGTGGAAGAAGGGCGTCTGTCCCTTCAATAGGGGTTACATTTCTCCCAAGTCATACCCCTTTCTCTCTCGTTTTTCGGCTGTAGGAAGGACTTAGAATCCCAGACACCCCATCACTCGGCACAACAAAAACACACACTAGAAATCAGTTTCTTTTGAAAAAAATTCTTATCAGGAAACGTATAGCAAACTGGTCCACATAAAGAAGTTAAAGCAATTAGCTTACTTTTAGATGTCATCGACATATAAAAACAACTACCTTATTGGTAATGAAATAGCTTTGAAAAAACACCATAACTATATTTCTGGTACCCAAGAACTATGAGGATTCTTAAATTCGAAAACTTCAAACTTCTGCAACGTGACTTTTGGACAATTCTTATTTCTATAAAACAAGAAGTAGCAGTACATTTATAAGCTATGTAATGCAAGACCATCAGGCTCTTTTATGGACGCGTAAATCTGAACAACACGACTTGTGTTTCGTATTCCTGTCCGCCTTTATTGGAAGAAATACTACTACTTCTACTACAACATCTCTGACATACTCACTCTTCTCAACGAATAATGGGCATTGTTTTAGTAAACTGAAAGTGGCCATGTTCTATCATTTCAAAATATAAAGTAGTCATAATTTCTCGTACAACTTTAATCTAAAAGGTATTCTACACGGCTTCTAAGATCTTGTGGCACAGCACAGCTATGATACTTATTCATGACTGGGACATTTCTCACGGTGTTCTATTTAACTTAAGTAATGTTCGCATCTATGTTACAAATCTCGGTCCTTCAGTAGGTTAGGCCTGAATAAGAAATTTTATTCATGTTTCAGGTAAATATACGAAACAACGATTTAAAACTAAATTTTCAATCCAAATATCTCGAAAATGAAAGAAAATAACCTCTTTTATAATTGGGGACTTAAAACTCAGCAAAATATAGCCTATTAAGAGTTAAAACTATAAAGACAACGAGTGATAAATACTCAAGCGAAAAACCAAATTAGCATGAAAATGTTTCACAAAACTAAATACCAAGTTAGAAATGACGGTGATATGATAACGACTGAGAAGAAAAGAACTTTTAACATTTATAATTCACAGCTCGATGCACGATATCGATTTTAGTATTTTCCACTGCATACAGACTCGATCAGTCAATTAAATTTATTCAGCATTTCTCCATTGCGCATTGATCTTAATCAGCTTACTATGTTTCTCACATTTTACTGCCTAATTGGACTTTTTAACTGCGTTTGAGAACAATCTATACTTAAGCCTTGGACACGTTCTTCGTCTCTGAATAAATAAAATTCTCATTGAGTTTTCGAACTGGGACTAAATTTAGTCTGTCCCTGTTTCGCAAGCTACCTATATAGAAAGCAACCTAAGAAGCAATTTTAAGCTCAAGGTTCCACGCTCCCGATTCAAAAGTTGACGAAAATATTTTTATCTACGTCGGCTGCAACTTAATAATGACCCAGTTGACATTTTGCTCCCCGATTACAAGTTTTTGAAAATGCTCAAATTACAGAATAACAAATGCAAATTCTAAGCAAAAAATGTAGAATTGGGCTGGCCAAGTTGGATCGATTTGGAAATAATGTAATGGTCTAGTATAAAAGTTTCCACTTAGGATAATGATGTCGATTAGAAAGATACGGTAGTAGTAGTGGGTAGTCGGTAGTAGTGCTTTAGTAGAATTGCACATTATTACATGAAGCCAATTCCTGTCTCAACCTCCGAGTAGTCAGACTACTACTTCTAGGAGGTTCAATGCGTTCTTTTCTTTCACTAAAGTTGCTTCAATGAGCAGAATTTCTATGCTTTATAAAAGGGTTTGCTGCAACACTAATTGCCTACAGAATTGTCTATAAATGTGAATCTGCAGTAGTGACTTCTGTTATAATATATGATTCACAAGAGTTAACCAAAAAACCTCAGAGTTTGTAAGTCTGCCACAGTTTACATAAAAGCCAACATTGTAAATGCCTATCAAAGTGGAATTTATTATAAAACCCTATTTGATAGTACATAAAACTTTTTTCACAGGATAGAAAAGCAAAAACCTATCATTTAGATAAGTCTGATGCTTTTATAAACTCAAGCCGTTGCAGTTGCTAGTTGCTTTATACCGAGAGTAAAACCAGCCTTTGGGTTTAGTGGCAAAATCACTACCTACTTTAGTTTTCAATAGTTATGGGCAGAAAGCTTTGGAGAAAGCTGTTTTGTATGGTCCACCATTAAGTGAATTATGGCCAATCTCATGTATCTTATGAGCTAGATGGGGATTGGATTTCCTTGAAAGAGAAGAGAATAAAATGTAGACAGGAGAAATCTCTCTCAGCAAGAATATAAATCATGCAGCCAGCATCATGTCAAAGCATTATTGAGCAAAAAAATGTAAAAAATGAAGGAATTTCAACACTATAAAAATTAAATTGTTAGAAAGAAAGCTTATTGCGAGAAATGTTACATATTAAAACTTTCGACAAAGAATAATTTTTTAAAAGGCTTGCCTTGTCTAAAATGCTGTCAAGAATGGAGACGCCAAGTCGATGTGGAAGAAGGTTCATCAAGACAGTTGTAGCCCCATAAGCAACAACAGGGTCCGCAGAGGCCTTCAACTCATCAAGACGATGACGTATTGCCCAGAGACGGGGGATAGCTGATTCTACTCCGGATGGTACTGTTGTCAGCAAATTGGCAACTTTACATCCAAGCTTTGTACTCGTCTTTGGAGATGCGACGTCATTTCGGAGGTCCACTGGGATCACCACCTATAACAAAGAAATAGTAAAAAACCTAGTTTAGAGAAATGTTTAATATTGTACTAATTTACAGGCACATTTTTCACATATACTCGAACATCTTTAAAGAAAATTATTACGTAAATACTACCTACTAACTAATCATTCATACAATAGAAATCTAAAGCCTAAGGGTAATTAATACTTGAACCAAACCACAGAATACATTAAGCCCTTGACACATACATAAAATAGTTGGCTACGCCTCAAATACAAATTATCAACACATTTTTCTGTAATAATCTCCCATTTTTTATGTTATACCCTCAAACAACAAAGATGTGTAGGTTTACCTCATAAGATTAATTCGTTGCGTTTTAACAAAAGAAGTAGAGCAAGTATGAATCACTCGTATTTTTTCTCTTTGCAATGGGAACTTTTCTGCCAAATGAATTCACTCCTGTGGTCTCACTGGCTCTTAAAGAGATCTCTCACGACTTTCACTTCTATTCCCTAACCAAACCCATCTCTAGGTGATTTAACAAGAAGAGGAGTGAAAATAGGATAAAACTCTCAAGTAGAAACAAAACAACGTAAGCCTCCTTTTGTCTAATCGCAACACAACAAGACCAGGCATTCTTCTAAATTTAGAAAAGAAAGTCTATTTCTTACTAAAGATAGTAATTATTGCCTATCCTATAGAAAGTTACAAGCTTAGACAGCTTAAATGGGAAACTACAATAGAATTAGGAATTAAATAAATAAAGCTTTAATATGATGAGGGTTTGGCTTACCTTAACATCATCAGGACAAGGAATTCCCAGCTTCTGAAGATAAAGTCGGACGCTACCAGTAGCAGCTGAGAGAAGAACGTCATTGAGGGAACTTCGCATAATTTGTTTGACCCTAGCGACCTTAGGAACAGAGACGGGAGCTGACCACACAACGTTCCATACCGGACACCTCCGCTTCTTTTTCAATGATCCTTCTAACTTACTTTTGTTTGTCTTCTTCCAATTGGCAACTTTTCTCGGGAGCTGTTTTTTATTTGGAAGAGGACTTCTTGTACTGACACTACTATCTTTAAGTGTTGGTCTTTCATACGACATTTGTTCTTGGTGATGATGTTGTTGATCATTATTCGAGTCACATTCCCCTCTACTTCCTCCACCTAAACTTGGGCTCTCTTCATACCCTTTGTTGCCACCACCACTCTTGTTGATGGTCGTTTGGTAACTAGAATTATTACTTTCTCCACTGCTTTGACCACCACTGCCTCCAATAACACTTGAGATGAATCCTCTTTTTATTTTATCAAGCCTACTACCCCCAGTGCTATTAGCATTATTTGGATTATTAAGCATTTTCTTCCGGAAATTTTTTCTTTTCCCCAATGGTATTGAAAATAAATTACGATCTCGGAAAGATGTGAACAACCACATGAAAAATGTCAAAGGGCCTACGATAACGGAGCGGATCACATTAAAACCAAAGCTTAATCCTGCAAAATGAGGTCTTTGGGGAATATGCATTTGTGCTTGATCTGCCAATGAATGACTTAGGATGCGGACCAAAGTCATTCCATCCGCCAGACACTGATGGACTCTTAAAATTGCCACAGTGTCTTTTTGAGTCCCGTAGTTGGTTATTACCCTGATTTCCCATAGTGGCTTTCCCAAAGGAAGATTTTCTATAAAGAGAAGTCCAAGGTACTCTTGAACCTGTGCTTCATTTCGGATATGGCTCGGTCCAGCAAAGATATGGTTTTGAATATCGAAGGTGACATCTAATTCCCATTTGTATCCTGCAGGAAGGGCGACCAGCTTTTGTAACAGTCGGGGATAAGCCAATTCTCCTTTGTGGGTTTCTGCATGAAGGACTCGAGTTTGAATAAGATGTCTCATAATCGCCACATCAACTTTACCTTCAAAGACCAAAATTGTATGAAGAATAGACTGACATTGCTTGGGCTTCTTTTTTCCTAACCATCTCACATCGTTCGCGAATGCAAGTCGATCACGGGGTAAAATCTCAGGCGGATTCATGCGGGCTGATGGCTGGTGACGATTTGAGCAAATAAAGCGTAAATATGAGCAGCAACCGTGAAGTAGAGAAAGTGAGTATCGGATAAAAACCACACAGACTATCAAACCCAGGGCGAAACATAACACAGGAAATCCAATCACAAGGGCAACAGCTACTGCTAAAAGAGTTACGAAGAGACTGGAGAAGATATTCTCTTCAAGGGGATGCTTTATCTTTGTTAGTGGGGCATTTTGACAATATTTTATCAAATGCGATGGAATCGCTTTGGCTTTTGGATCAATTAAAAGTCTATGGTCTTCTTTTTGGTGACGGTGATGGGAGACGCGTTCCATGTCAATCTTTGTTGCATTTTCATTCTGAAGATTTCCTCTGGGATCCTCAATACTTTCCATCTCGTCTTGTCCTTCTGTGTCCGTTGTAGCTGAGTCTTCTGTGCAACAACCACCAATACTAGTGGTTTCCAGGTTATCATACTTCTTTGGGAGTAAACTCCCTCCTTCATGATATCTTGACCTGGGCTGTCCCTTCCCTTGTCCTCTACTGTTACCACTGCCACTCTCTACGCTCTTTTTTGGACTAGTGATTTTAATTGAAAATTGAGGTGGGGATGTGGCTCGTGAAATTGTTGTTGCAGTTGCTTTTGGGGCTGTGATAGGAACGTTGATTATTATTGGTTGGGAAGACTCTCTGATTAGTCTTCGTTGTTCCCTATTTCGATATTCTCTTTCCCTGCTATTACTACTGCTTCCGCCTCCACTGCTTTCACCACGACCATGATGATTAATGAAGGACTGCTGTTGTGACTCACTATTGTCAACATATACTATATTACTACTACTACCACTTATAGGATGGTGATAAAATCCTTCTCCTCCACGAATGCTTTCAAATTTTCCACCCCCACCATCTCCACCCCCACTTGTGGTAAAAGGACCTCTGCCAATAGCACAGTAATCACTCCGACTTTTTGCCACGGAAGACTTGTTTGTTAAAAGCGAGGAGGATGATAATGTCCTTTGGTAATACCCTGGGCCGATTGTCCTCGAACTTCGGGAGGATTGGGGAAGCGTTCCACGGTTTCCAGCTGTGGGTACGAATGATGAGATATTGGCTGGTCCACCTGGAAAGTACCCACCACTTCCGTCCCCACTACTGCTACCAGGGTAATTGTAGTATTGATAGGATGTCGGTATTGATATTGATGACTGGCTTTTGTTTGCTGGAAGATGTCTTATGGCCAATTGGTCCCCTAGCTCATCTTGTCCCAGACCGCTTACCATCCCTCTCAACTCATCTCTTACTTGGCTGCAAATTGAAGAAAAAAAATTGATAAAATTAATACAAGTGAGCTTGTTGATATTTAGGTTTTGCTATCGGCCACTTCATTGGAGAAGTAAGTCATCATGAGTAAAAAAGGAAACTTTATTATGCAAAACTATGACGGTTCCTTATTACCATTGTAGTTATTTTCTACTTTGATATGTAATTTTTAACCAAATGCCTGTTGGTTCTTTGTATACGATAAGCTGAAGATAAGGTACGAAGATGGTTTTGGACGACGATTGATGTTTTTTTTAATAATTTTATCAAGAGTAAACGTATGCCTCCGCATAAAAAAATCGAGCAACTTAAGAGTTACCTACCATGTAAAATATCAAGGGGTGAAACGGGAGATTTACAGCCTACAGGAGATGGGAACGATTGATGAAACCCTATATTATACTTATTCTATCTCTTCAGACGAATGAATCAAACAAGTGCACAATAATGTCATTTCCTTTACCTAACCCTTCTTAAGTACCAAGTACCTAGAAGAGCATAAAGAGAAAAACATGATTCTATGTTTTGATCACTTCTCAATATCTCAAGTCTATCTCAGAAACCTTAGGAATAGTCAAGTAATTAAAGAGAATTAGATTTAATGTAGTTGAACCACATCAAAAGAAAATCCTAACAGACCTAGAGACAAAGAAAAACACAAAGAATCATTTTCTTTAATGTCTGGGTCTGGAGTTTCCACGACCTTTATACTGACTTCACCACCTCAATCAACTGGGTAATAATATTAGTACGATCTTTTGGTTTTTTTTTTATTCCTTTTCATTCACCAATTGCTTTTTATGTGCTTTTGCTAAGCTTAGGAAAGGGATTGTTCATGGTAATATGTTGGTTTTTTATCCAATTAAGAGAATTTTCAAAACTCTATACTTACTCAGAGGATTTTGGAGGAGGGTTTGTCCCCCCAAGGAGAGGGGTGACCCCACTGATGGGTACAATAAGATCATGTTTTCAAACCCTTATATTATTCATAAATCAATTTAAGACGATGAATTCTTGAATACACCCAAAAATACTGCAAAGGCTCACTTAACCAAAAGCGTCAATTATCTTTCTAAAATTCCATGTCAATCTTAAACCCAGTACAAATGACATTTGTCTACCTTGTATCTTGCCATTTCCGGTTTCCCCAACCTTTCACCAACCACTCCATCTCCATGCTTTACAAGCAATGATTTGATACAAATTCTAAACTACATAATTTCCGAAAGACTCCCAAGCCAATCTATGTAGATTATATTTACAACTTCATACTTGAGCATCCGTACGAATCACAGGCTTTCGTTTACTTTCCCTTTTCTCCTTATAAATGAAAATTTGGAGAAAACTAATTTGTCATTTTGATAGTGACAAATGAAGGAATGAATACTGAAAAATTCTCTTTGGTTGTTTCACATTATTTGTTCTTTATAAATGTCGTCCTTTATATAAGCCCTGAATCTTGAACTAGAATTTACCAACTTGTTATAAGTACCTTTACATTCTAGACGAGAAAATAAACAGTGACGATGTTTCTTGTTTGACAATACAAGAAAAAGGCACACATGAAAGGCTTTCCATTTCCAATTCATTTGGTTAAGCCCAATAACAAGCTTTTGTTTGCTTTATATGAAAATGAAAGTGAAACCTTTCCTTTCTCTCAGGTTGTTTTTCCTTTTATTTTAATGTAATATTAATAAATACAAGACTAACTACGCATATATTCAAACTCATTACTATTAGTTCAGATGTACAAATAGTAAAATGACATAAATCGGATGTTTCTTTCATTCAGGTGGGGATTTAATTCTATTCTGCTTATTATTCTGATAAGTAATGAGTAAATAAAATATAATATACATCTAGATTGGATTGCTGCGAATCACAGCTTTTGAACTCGAATGCAAACAAAAACCATTCTAGTTGGGCAAACAAAAGAAGACCCTGTAAATGAGCTGTTTGCGTGAACGAGACCCTCTGGCTTATTTTCGAAATCAAAGGACACGATATGATTCAATAAATAAAGTTTAAAAGGACAGTGCAGACTCGTTTTTCTCAGGATCCCACAAACATGACCCCAACTAGAGCATGATGTGGTTTTCTCCTACTTCTGTTTCAGCAGATCAACGTCAAGAAAAGTCTTAGTGTGGGGTTAGGGTTAGGTAGGTATTTGAAGGCTCAGAGGAATCAAATAAAATCACAAAAAGTAAAAAAGTATTTTTTGTTCTAATTAAAAGGTTAAGCAGGCACCAGTAGTACCCCAATTAATAGAGCGTATTGTAGGAAACATTCCGCAGCTTTAGGCAAAGATGAACCAATACATAATACATGGCTACTGGTGAGAGATGACCTTTAATGAAAGGGATGATGATAGTAGCGTAGGGTAGAGAAATAGAAGGGTCTGATAAAGGGACACTGGATTATGTGCTGTTCTCATATGCTGTACATCATAAAGGGACTTTGACATGGGGCTGGGGGGAAATAGAAAAGAGATGGGTCAAAGGCAACAAGATTCATTATCTGCCGAAATACATAATCTCATTATACATCATTCGACTTACAATAAAAAAAAGACACGGATCTTTACACAAGCCTTTAAAGTCATTGATTATTTATAGGGACCGTTAGGAGGGACATAAGGGAGAAAAGGGACAAAAAATATGGTATGATAATTCAGTCAAAAAATTGGAGAAAAACAACGAAAAAAGTAGACTGAATAAAATCTTGTGCAAAATCAACTCAATCTCCTTGCTTATTTCGTTGTCTAGGCGAAAACAAATAAAAAGCAATAATAAACAATTACCTTGCATAAAATTCTTTCAGACAAAAATAAACACTAGCTCAGTTCGCATTTAGCAGCAGAGCAGATCAGTCAGATTAATGAATTATTTCACACCACTCACACATTCCATATCGTTCCCTCACTTTACTCATTATATTAATTATTCAAAGAAGTCATCTGGAAGGGATACCGTCGCTGCTGTCAACATGGATAAGGCCGATGACACGAATGCCCCACCCGCTGAAGCTGTCGTAGGATGGAAGTCATCCCAAGTAGTTGCTGCGGCTCCCCCGATGAGAAATCTCCACTTCGAGAATCATGCACTTACGGGGGCTTTGGGTAAGTATTTTCTTTAATAATATGATACTAAAGATAATCCAGAAAGTGTAATGGTTAAAATAAAAATTATGTATGTTTTGAAACTGAAGGGGGTGTTATGGTAGGACTATCTACCGGATTTTTTGGGTTCAGTCGGATTCCTCCCCCCAGAAGCCCCTTCCCACCCTCCACCCCACGCATTGTTCAGGAAGTGGCAACAACAACCATCTATACGTCTGCTATGGGGTGGAGGGTCTTCAAAAGGACCCTCGTCGGAGCCATTCTATATCCTGTTATACTTTGTTACACGAATGGTGTAAGTTGATTAAAATTTTGTGGGTCAAAGTTTAAAAAGTGAAACAAGTTTTGATAATTGTGTGTCTTGATTATAAATACAGAGCTCAGTGAAAGGACGTGCAGGGGTATTCCAGTGTTTACTCGCTGGAGCCCTCACTGGTACCATCTTTGGCTTCCGAGGTTTGTTTTTAACAATTTGAACCGAACTATTTGTAGTATTAAGTTGTTTTTTTTGTACAAACTGCATTCACTAATCATCATTGTATTTTCATCTTGAATTAAGGGGGTCCTCTTGGAGTTGTAAGTGGGGGGATTTCGTTCGGGGTGCTAGCCGCAGTAACGGAGGGCATGCAGCGACTCCGAAGAACCAACTAAATTACTTAAATCAAACTCTCTCTTCCTGATGCTTCATTTTACATTTTAACACTACTACGTCTGTGACCTTGCAGACGGAACTGAACTGAGAGCTGAATGTCATGTTATTACAATCAATTGTCCTTGCAACACTATTTTTACACCATTATTTATACACTTCAAAAAGTCTCACGAACATAATTAAAACGTACAAAACTCTTACTAAGCTATAATAATATTTAAGCTTTCAACTATACTTTTGATTTATCACAGTAATTATGCAGGGCTTTAACCCATTAAGATATTCCTTGTAGTCAACCGCATCAAAGTATTTACTTTAATTCTAATTAAGATTCATAATCAAGCTCATAACTCGATAAGCTATAGTGTTTTATTTTTTAACATTTAAACTAAATTGGAAAATCCCTTGCCTTTAATTTGTAATTAAGTGTCTTTCCTTCATTGCATACTGCAGTTTTCCTTGCGTGTTGGCTATTAGCTTGCTCAGAATTAGAAAGACACTTACGTATACGTTAGTTTCGAGGTTTCGACCTTCGAGGTCATCGAGGTAGTTGGCACAAAGACTTCACATCAGAGACAATCAACACCCGACGTGTAAGTCTACTTTACTGCAGCATATCCTTCAATCCTCCTCCTCAGCGTCAGCGAATTTCAAACCCTCCATCGCAATCGTATCCAAGCAAAATCTCATCGAATTCCACTCTTCGCCAAGCAAGCTCATTCCGAAATCATTTCACTCTAGATATCACAGCAACGACCCAAAATAACACAACCAAATGTTTTAAAGATAAGACCCAGATTTTTTTCGCACGTTCATGAACAACCTTTTTTCTGATTCAAATACGCAAAAAGCAATCTAGAAAAGCTGTAGCTTTACGACTGCGACTACCTTAAATTATTCTATTAATTGAATCAAAACTTTTGGTAGCGGACTTAAATTCTTTTGACTATTTCCCCCTTTTCGTCAATGCAATGCAACGATGTGTATACAATACAATGCACGTATGCAAGTGCAAGTGTGCTCAACAGTTTGTTACCTTACAATAATCTTGTTTTATGAGGATTACAACCCGTCCTAAAGGACGGGCACAGATAGGGATGGAGTATCATAGCAGTGTACACATATAAACTCAATGGAACTTTTAGTTGCATTATGAAAAATATTTCAAAATGAAACTTTTTAATTTCTACGAAATCAACATCCCTAATTTTAATTGTTCGTATAATCGGGAGCTGGGAGTACCCCACAGCTTGGGATAAGGTGTATCGGTCTATGCGAATTGTCGTATTTAGTACTGATGAGTATCTGCGCTACTTATGTGCATAATGTCCATAATGTCTATCCGTGCATAATGTCTATCCGTGTATCCGTCTCTCCGTTCCCTCTCTAACTTCCCAGAGGGTCCACTTTTTTAAATGTCGTTTACAGAGATAGCCAAAATATGTATTTTAAAATACAATTAAATACACCAAGTTTAAAGAGTAATTATATTTTATAACTGTATTTCGCAAACTAAATGTACTTTGTAATTTTATTTGTATTTTAGACATTTTAGGAGCCTATTTAGACAACCGCCATTATTTTGAAAATACATTTCAAAATACATTTTGAATTTTGTCGGGAAAAGTTTTTCTCAATAGTAGATACTCAATGTTTTGTAAATTTTGTGCAATAAAAGTCGAGTTTAATTTACGTTTTTTTCTCATACATCCTAGCAACCTTTTCAAACTAACATGTTTAGCAGACTGGCGCGTTTGTGAACCGAAATAGAGCGCGATTAACAGAAGGTAATTGTAGTTTAAATACAGTATTTTATAATTTGTATTTTGCAAGGAATTGAAAGTATTTGTATTTGGTAATTTGTATTTTGAACTTTAAAAATCGTTCAATGTAATTAAATACAAAAGTATTTTGAGGGTTTCAAATGTATTTTGTAATTGCATTTTGTATTTTGAGCGAAAGTATTTTGACTATCTCTGGTGATTTCCCACATTCTTATGTTGTAGGGGGAAAATGAGGGAGATTTTCGTAAATGGGCCAAATCTAATAGCCATTTTTGCATGCAATGTTTTATTAGGTAGCGGAGATATTTCATGAGAATGGTTGCGACGTCTGTCGGTCCGTCCGCTTCCTCTATAACTTTCGACAGGGTCAGCCTTTTGGAAATTTGTTTTTATATAACCTAACCTAACCTAACAAGGTCAGAATAAGGCCACCGGAATGTACTCTAATAGGAGAATAAGCTTAAAATACCCGTATAATCTTGTAAAATATTCTGCTGCCATAGATGTGATTCAAGATCTACCTGATTTTCTTGGATTAAAACTATACAATTAAATTAAAATTGCTTATATGTTGAATTTTGTAAAAAATTCTCTGGTCATCAGTAAACAAGGCTAACGTTATTTTCTGAGGTTAGGGCGTATCTGAATTAGGGTTTTAAGGGCCATTCCCTCCCCCCCCCCCCGAAATCTAAAAATTAACATTGGATGGGTAGGGAAGGGGTGTAGCTAAACCCTCCCCGAAATATATTAAGACAAAATCCCCTCCAAAATGTTTTCTGGATACGGCCCTGTGCAAAGTTATTGCAGTTTTTGTGGGAAAGTTATAGTGGGTGGAGCTCAGGGGGTGCGGCTGATTTGGCCCATTAATAAGATTAACCTGGTATTTGACCCTTTGATCCCATATATGAAAGCAGTTTTGAAAACAGTTTACCGTGGCGGAAGTTACAGAAGGAACAGACATACAGACGTCACCACCATTTACATAAAGGAGCTGAGCTGATGAAGTGTTTTTCAAAGCTACATTATATTGGAAAGGACAGAGAGGCTCTGGAAAGGGTTTTATAACTCTTTATCATCATCACTTCTTCCCTTCCCATGCTGCATGCTTGATGATAAAACCCAATATGAATGTACCATCCATTCATTTAGTTTGACTGTTCACTTTCCTTGTCTCAATGAAAAACTTGAAGTTTTAATTACTAAATATATAAAACGATCTGACTGAACCCTGAACTACTTGCAAAGTTTTACTAGAAAACTTTTGTAATTATTACGTAACATTTTGCATTATCAACTTCATCATTTGTATTAACTATGCCCGACGCATTTTCACTATAGATCAATTAGATGTATTAGACATGTTCTCATTTTCCACTAAAATTCAAATAAATTGCATTTCAAATAAGCTTGAAAATTGCAAATATGACTACTTTGCTTTCTAAATAATAATCCAAAAAATAGGTATTTTTAACTTCTAATTAAGAAACTACATACAAAAAGTTATTAAAATATTTATTCAATCTTATCTCATATTCTCATTTATACACTTGTTCGCAGTTCACTCCCCTCACGTTTCCCCATCCTAAGGTATTTTCTCCAATGTGTCTCAATTTCATCCCTCTCACATGTACATCCATTCATTACCCCATAGAATAAGACTATACAATAGTATTTTCTCCGAAATCTTAATCCAATTTCATTAACTACACGAATATTGTATTTCACTCATCATTTCCACCTTTTCGTCACCACCACCACTTTTACAACCACGGACCCACAGACTAGCTATCTGTTTCTTGTAGAAACGGATTGCTAGGCTGTGCCACGGACCTATTCCTTTTATTTATCCGTGTGCCTTTTGGTAAGGTGTTCGGTCTATTAGTCTAATCATTTTTTGTATAAAGCCTTATTATCTAATGTATGTTGCCTAATGCCAATGTCGAAACTGTATTGTAACAAACACTTTTTTGCAAATTATATTTATTGTATCTGTATCTAAAAAGGATTGTTCGCTTCACAAGCAATTAAATAGTTTTGTCATTGAAAGAAGTCATTGTTCAATGAGCAAAGAATATTTAAAATGTGTAATATATTAAATAAATAGTTTTTGGTCCCTTGACAAGATTTCCTATCTCGAATTCTATCATTGTAATGATAGAATTATTGTACTTAATGTCGATTATGATAATGCAAAGTAATGAAATAATAATAATAATAATTTAGGTGGCAGATGAAATGCATGACCAAAATGCCACAAATGGTTGTAAAGTACCCACTTTCATGGTGAATAAGGACAGGGACTCTACCGCTACCACTTTTAAGTCTATAATTAGGCCTGTAGCTGCTTGTAGATAAATTTAAAAGGTTTTCTTCGTATAAATATCAATCATAAAGAGATTAAATTCTTCTCTTTCAGAATGTATTGTATCAAGTTTATGAGGCATTTTGTATGTGACATTTTGAAAGAGTTTAAAAGAGCTACGAAACCTCTCTTGACTGGTGTAAGGGTAAATGAAGTCTATTTTAAGATGTTTTTCGAAAATATATGAAGACATTAGTCAAAATGGTAATTAGAACAAATACGCATCAGAATATGGAAGTATTATACAATAAGTTTCTTTTATAATATGCAAATTATACTATCCTATTGTATAGTAGTCCGTTAGACCAGAACGTTTAGTTGTATGACCTAGAATCGCCCTTTATTAGTTGAAGCATGCCGAGAGTTGAAGAGAGTCTCAAACTATTTTCATTTTGGGAATTTCATTCTCAGTGATATTCTTTGTGTAAAAAGTTCTTTTACTCGATATTGTCCGAAAGTCATATACACCTCCCTATGTATACAGCCTATAATATAATATTACAAAATGAGCAGTTACCAAAAGCATGACACGAAGTTTTATTACTTATTACTTATTTTCTATCCTACTAGCCCAAAGTAGTAGTATAAGAGAAGCAGTAGATTGCCACTGAGCTTAGCTGCCAAAGCTTGTAAAGACTTCTCCATTCCATAATAATATGAACTGTGAAGGAAATTTGTAAAAATCTGCTACTACTGCTACAACTACACTGCTTTCAACTACTTTTACTGGAGAAAGCTTACGAAATCTCATAAGATAACTCTATGAATGAACTATTACTACTACTACTACTACCACTGCTTCGGACTGACTTCAATGAACTCCTACTAGTACACAACTATAGTATCCTGCTATTACTATTACAAAGGCAATTCGAATGTCTTGGACACAAGTAAAAGGGTTGGCTTTAGCTTACATGAAATGATGCTGCCGCATTGCAGAATGAGTGAACTAGGAACAAAGCTTTTTTTCAGAGAGAAAGTAAAAAATTCCCAAAATCTCATCAAAGCAATCGACATGGACCCGGACTGTCTGAAGAATAAGTGAACAGGTTATATGACGGGATGGGAAGGAAAGGAAAGCAATAGGATTCTTGTGTGAAATGCGATGGATATTATTACTCGTTTCCTGTGTACATTATAGAATATTAGATAGCTGATTGCGAGAGAGGGTGGAGGATGAGATGATGCTATTACTATTACCAAAAGAATCCCAGAGGACAAGCGAGACAAGCAGATGAAAACAACTGGTGAGCAATTTCGTACAGATTTTATGACTTAGGTAAAGGACAAACACACGCTACTACTAACTACCACTACCACTCGCAGCACACACACCGACTTCCTAACAACTTTCACTTTGATTATTCTCTATTGCATTCCCTTTGTTCTTTCTCTAAAGTTTTTTTTATCGAGGATTAAGCTTTTACTTCAACTAGGGTATATTGGAAAGTTTTATGTGTAAGGAATCGTTTAGAAATATCGAGCAAGGTATTTGTCGACGGCTTTAAAAAAATTCTTGGAAAACGGAGATTCAATGAGAGTTGATTTACCAAATCCCTTTTCTACATGCATTCTTAAAACTTCTTAAAACTTAAAACGTCTTCAAGAATCAGATTCAACTTTTTTCAATCAAATGCTTTCTCCTTTGTAATTGATGTATTCCTACAGTTTACAAGTCAAAATCTGAAATAAACTGCGTTTGTCATGAATCATGTTTTGTTCCATGTCCTTTCATCTTCCCCCACATCCACTCACATTCTCCAAAACCTTCCACTCCTACAAGTACCTTCCAGTTTCAACTTTATTAGAATTACCTAAAAATACAGACTTTCCAACAAAGCCGAACTTCACTATCAAAATTATCTTACATTATGCATGAACACTTCCAAGAAATACGTTGTTTCGATATAAAAATCTAAACTACAGAATCAAACCCACTTCATCCTGACATAATGGTAACAAACGAGCATGCCCTTCAATATAATAAAGCCATAAAAATAGGCGTGCATTCCCTTTTATGTTTTATAAAGCAATTATTCCATTATTACACCCGAGTTAGTATTGACTACTTAGTTTAAATGCATTCATGCCAAAAAGGTCATGTAACTCTTTGCTATTTGCAGTACCCATGGCCATGCACTCTCCAAGTCATTAACCAAACTCATTAAACGAGCTGAGGCTTTTAAATTGCTTTCAAATTACTCATTCCACTTACATTAAATCATTTGGGAAATCTGAGTAAAACTATTTTCCTGATGAATTTATTACTCTACATGATAAAATAGACAAGCCAAGTACAAGGAGTGATCCAATGTGTGCAGTGACGTTAACTTTTACAATCTGTGTAATGTAATTAATACACTGGGGAAGATGACAGTACAAATTTAGACATTTAATGATACTTCACATAATAAAGCTATTTCTTTTATACACAATCCATAAAATATCTGCACTCTATAGTTTAACCAAGTCATCTAAAATGCTTTTATTATACATAATCATCCTCATGCTTAAACCATATATTGCTACCTTCTTTGTTCAAGAGAAGGTGCACTTTCTCCAGCCATGTATATTATTTACTAGACTGGCTTTGTGTATTTATAATAAAATAATCAACTTTAGAGACGACATATTTATCCCTGGGTGATAGGACACAAAACCATGATGATGCACGAGTGAGAGAGAGAGTGAGTACCTAATTTCCCAAAGATGACTATAACATCATTAAATAGTTACCTAAATGCTTAATGGTTTGTTCTAATAGAATAATAACATTTTCGTAAACGAGCTTTAATGAAATTAACCTTTCGTTTCATTCCCTCTAAACGAACTTAACTAGGCATTTCTCTCTATATAAATAATGTATCTTTTATAGGTCTTTGGTTACTATCTGAACTCGAGCTCTTTTTCTGAGATTTAATCTCTCATGCGTCATTTTGAAAGTTTACCAATATCTTTGCAATAACATTGACATCTGTTTCTTCATTCTTCTAAGATAATAAATCTGGAGCCATATGTCCTTTCCTTCTAGATTGTCTTGGTATTCACTTAAAATAATTATCTTTCTTTTATATAACGATAGTTCTTTTGATTACCGTTTTATCTGCAAATGGTCTCAAGTATAGTTTTTTACCTATCGTAAATAGAAACTCGTGACAAAGGGAAATTATTTGCAGCAGCTTGCAAGTTGTTATTGCTAAATTTGTCAGTGTTTACTCTATTTTAGGGGTACGTGCTCTTTTCATCGGTTTTTGTATCGAAAGATGTTTGGTCTATGCATCTGTTCTTTGTCTTTTGGGACAATCCATGCCACTTCTAAGCTAGGTATTTAGGTGAATCTTTACTTTTCAAAGATTCTTCAAGGTACACTCTACTGCTTTACCTTTTATTTGTATTATAAATTAAATCAGAGAGAGGAAGAGAGATCACATTTTGTCTAGAAACTCAAATTAGTATTATCAATAAAATAAGGTGTAAGTCGTAAACTGGATTCTCATCAAATCCCATTGCATCATAGTGTAAAAGCTTTCTTTTGTAATCGAACAATTTGATAATGAAGAAAGGGTAGGATGGATGAGGTACTCTTTACTTTGGTAATTGATATGGAAGTGAAAAGGGAAAGAAAATGAATTCCCTTCTTAAGGTCTAGACTTAAGAAATTAAATAAAATCCAGACCAGAGGCTATGAGACTAACCTATATATAGTTCACAGGTGTAATGAGATAGGGACAAAGTGCAATATCCAACATGAGTGTCATCTCATCAATCCTTACATCAATCTCATCCAAGCTAACTTATCTTTTCCTATACCTAACCAGAAGAATCTGTAGAGTATATAGCAAATCTTATGTCAAACTATACCACACGGCTTAAACTTTTCTCTTGTGGCCACTACTGTTCATAAATCAAGAGGTAAAACTTGTGGTGAAAGTTTTGGTCGTATCGGTAAATCTTCATTATTGGAATGAACTTGAATGAACATCGAAAAATTTTAGTAAATGTAGGGTAGTAATTTTCATCTTTAAGCGTTCAAAGTAATTTATAGATGCGTTGCTGAGCCCGAATGAGAAATTGTCCGTGCACTTTAAACCTAGGCACATACAACTGACAATCTTGAACTTGCAAAGTTTCATCAAATAAAAGCACAAAATTTTGTGCCTACCCTTCTAAAAAGTTTAACAAATCTCCAAGTGAGCATAGCATCATCCTATCCTGTCTGTCTTTATTAGGAAAAAATCTCTTTCCAAAGTCAGTTAAGCTGAGGTGGGTTAGTTGAGATGACTAGTGAGATGAAATGTGAAACTTTGAACTATAATACGTTATTGCTTTTGGCACCCAATAAATTACACGCACACTTATGCTCCTTGTACTGATGAAATTACTAAAAATTTATCTGTAATATTTCTAGTTTTCCTTAGAACTAAATCTCCACTAATAGAATTTTTGCAGACCTGAAGACGCTATAGGCCTAGACACGTCATGTATTTACTTTTAAATCGTAAGAAACGGCAAATATTTATTATCGCTGAGTTACTGAGTTATAACAAGATCAATGTAAGATTACTTAGCGTTACATAACACTAACCAAAGGATTTCCTGCTTACACCTTGTCAGAATTGGCCAATTTATCCTGCTCCATAACTAAAGTTCTAGTCGATTCGGCAATTTATACTTAAGGTAACCTTGTAGGGTGTCGGAATGTCTAAAAATATTGAAGGACTTCATGACAATTTCATCAAAGCGGTCAATCGGTGCCCGGAAATCTTAACCATTTTCAAGAAAGTTTGCACAAAACCCTAGCACGTGATTAATGGATAAACCTCAGGACTTAAGAATTACGCTAACCAAAACACCCATAACAATCACGGATATGGAGACGGAAATTGTTATTTCTATCCGGGTAACCGTGTTCTGCTCAGTGTCCACGACTCCAATTCTGAGGAAAGGAGATAAGCCTTAAGATAAGACCTGCTTGTTGACAGTCTACGTGCCTAAACTAAAGAAAGGATTTGTCTACCTTAGCTGAAGCTTCTGAGCTACACCTACACAACTGCTATGAATCCGGAAGGACCCTCGAGAAAAATTGTATTTGAATTGGAAATGACAATACTTAGCACTGTGAAAGTACAAAACGGGATTATTAAAAGAAGCCTCATCTCTTATGAAATAAGCCACAATTAACTTTTCATATTTTACGTAAAGTTAATTACTTTATCGATCGTTATCTCTCTAAAACCCCTACGGTGCACAAGTAATTTCCGTACCTTGATCCTTCCTAGCTTCGGTATAATAATAATAATATATCATAATCTGTCCTTTAATACAGCTTTTTATTTTCTACATAATCTGAGCTAAATAGGAAATTGGTATTGAATCCATATTAGCTTTAATTAATTTTCGTTACCAAGACCTTTTGTCTTGGTTCGATGGTTCCAATACTTATATAAACAGGTCAAATTGTCAAGCCATGATTAAATATAGGTAAAGCTACCTACATAGGTTTTATAATGGTCTTACAAGTAACATAATCCACAGATAATATTATGATGACCTTAGGCTTAGGATTGAAAACGCCAAAACTAATCCCATATGTGACTTGTAAGCTTTCACTTTAATCTTCTTAACAAGTGAGAGGACTAGTGAATGTGTCTCTTATCAAGTCAACATTATTTGTTTTTACTTTTGCTCTAAAATGTGAATGACAAATCGGGATGGACTGCTCTTCTATACATTTCCCTCATCCCCTTTTATTTTCTACCTTTGTCTAAAATAGCTTTTGACCTTTTCAATGGATAAACTACCAAAAGGAGTCAATTCAATAATACTATATAATAGTGGTGCTATTAACAATAATGACTATTGTATTGACATGAAGAGAAGAGAAATTGAAAACATTTGGAATTGAAAGTCTTCTAGAAAAGGAAGAGGAACTCCATTAAGAAATTAGGTGTGTAGTTTAGTTTAGTAGTAGTCTACTGTGTATTGGAATTTAAGAACTTGAATTTGTATATTTCTTTCTTTTGGTAGTCTTTAATAGGAGTTAGAAGTGGTTCATTTATTTCATAAAGGATTCGAAAGACTTCTCTTTCTCTCTCTCATCTCTCTGTGTAACATCCGACTTACCAGTTATAGCAATTAAGTTCAAGTAGGCTCAAACAGTTGTGATGCATAGATAGACTTATATATATTGTAAAATACATGAACCATTTAAGTGAATCTCCTTCTCATGAAATGAAACACAAAGCTCAAGTCCAAGTGGTTAGGTTTTCTTGGAATTTTCGATTCGTCCTGGGACTTCGGGTTTTACTTTATCCGACTCAACTTACTTTGAGACTAGTAGCAGTAGCAGGAGTGCAGTAGTTGGGTTGGACTAGGCCACTCTAAGCCAAAAAAGAAAGCACACCACATCTCTCTTTATATAATAGGGGGAAAGTTACTACTGTAGTATCTCTTCCTTGAGAAACTTCCCTTTTTTACAACACTCAAGACTCAAGAGTCAGCAAGGTTTTTATATTCTATTATCAATGCACATTCGTATTACTTGTATTCTCGAATACAAACGTACTTGAGTGAGTATAGGCTAGAGTATTTATTACTGACATGTATCGTCTTAGTCCTGGCTTGGCTCGATCTAACTCCTTACGTAAGGCGTTATTTGAGAGCTGAGAAAGTTATAAATGTTATTCTGTATCATCTTGGTTGTATAAAATACAAGAACAATAATAGTGCTTTATGTTGAAGATCACAATGTATGTCCAAAGCCTGGGAGACGCCTAATACCTAAGTGTTCGGGTTAGAACATTGTGCAATACGAATGACTAGTTTGAGCAGTTGTATTAGATGTTTATATATCACGAGGTTGTAATTTTCTTGAAATTTCTGGTGATTCAGCTAGATTTACACATGAGAGGAGGGTCTTCTGGAGAGATTTTCTTGGGTAGTGGCCAAATTTACGAGTTGACCGATGGGCCAAAAAGGTAGTGTCAATCGAGTACAAAGTTCAATTGTCAAGGTTCTAAGCCCTTTTTTGTGATTAACCAGCGTTTTACAAAGGTGACAAAGTTTCAACAAAATAAGGTTCCATACTTTATGCAAAATTTTCTCCAGATTTTAGGTTGCTTTGGCTTATATATGATCATGATGATGCAAAAACTTCACTCTTCCTTCCTTTCCCTTTTTAGCACATCCGATACCTTTCATACCACACAGATTGTAATGTTCTGGTAGTAAAAATAAATGAGGAAGAATATTTATACAAGAATTTTGAACATGTTGTAGTATCATGTTTGCATTTAATAAGCAAGGCATTTTTTGTTGAGCAAATCGAACAAGTGGAATTGCAAACATTTTGCAAGAAACGAACAACTACAATAAGTACCTATTGTTTGTTTACTGATGATTGCCACTTTGTGTTTGGTTGTCTGTTAAAATATATATTTCCCTTCAAAAACAGAATGAATTTACTTTCTAGTAGCATTCATAAGTTTGTTTCTTGGGCAAGGTGAAGCAATATTTACTAGTTTGATTGGAATACACATTCGTCATATGCAAATTACTAGTCTACAAGAAAGTTCTTGTGAATATTTATATAATATTTGTTTAACCCTAGGTGGCTGAAATTTTTCACAAGATAAAAACATTCGTAAGACATTTAATGCATCAAATATTTATTTTTAAGTAACTAACCAACAATTTTACTAAAATGTCTTCCATCTCTTTGCGAAAATACTCAAAACTGACTCAACTCAGTTAAATAAGTTACAAACGATTGCTTAACTCCATCCATCCATTGCAAGACATTATAAGTGTATATAATAAAACCCATACTATTCGTTTTTTAAGGTGAGTTGCCTATTTTCCGCATTGCATGCACCAGTTGGTAATTACAGGAGACATGCAAACTTCCTGTAACATACAACTAGCTCACCAACATCCGAACCCGACCAAACCAGCAGAACATGCTGAACGGAACAAGAAGGCTAAAGGGATTCTCTCAAGCCTTCCCTTCTCTAGCCTCGAGAATAGATGAAACTTTGAAAGAGAACCCTAAAGGGATTTGGGTTTTGGCAAAGTACCTTTCCCCTTGGTGGCTGGTGGCATTGCATTTATTCTTTTTGTTACTCTTATGTTACCTTCAACTTTCTACAGCTCACTTCGTTTAGTATAGCGTGAAACTATTATGATATACAAAATTTATAAACATTAAGTACTATATAATTTCCAGATAACTTCTCTGTGGGATGCACAATTCACGCAAAATTCCCGAAGTACATAGTACGACGGGTTTTACAGGAGCTACCCGGTCTATGCTGCATTCACTTTCTCTTGTTGAAGAAATAATATTAGGGGAATTGTGTCATTATAATATTACTACCACCACTGGTCTTTGTTATTATAGTATAGTGTGATACCACACTGTTTAGCTGGCTAGTGACATTGGCATTTCCCTGCTTGTTCCACTTGTGTCTTTGTACTCTCGTCTATCTGAAATCTCAACCCTATTCTAAGTTTCATTTATTCAAACCATTATCGTATCTGCATCCATAATGGTCCAAATGCACAAACCTTACTTTAAACAATATGATCACTATTACTACCTTATTGCTATTACTATGCTTCAACTACTACTTCTGCTACTGCAGATAATAATTCACCTTGTCTGACACAAAATAGGCCCCAATGTCAACTAAACATTGGCCCTTTGTGAATCCTAACGTAAATAAAGGTATTATTGACGTTGTCTCACATTTGACTTTGATACTATTATCACCCACTTGGAAAACATTGTGCTATTCTGTCATTCATAACTACACTTTGATAACCAAGTTTATATTAAAATGATAGTGTTTCAATGGAAGAGTGGTGATACAATACAAGATATACATACATTTCATTGATTCACATTATGACATGAAATTAGATATGAAGGAAGATAAACTCAACCTTCTATCATTGCAGTTGTCAATGTACCCCGTATAATAATAATAATGATGGTTTTATCGTCTGAAGGTTTACAAATAGGAATTTTCTTTACTGATTTCCATCCAACGACGTAAAATGCCCGTATAATACCCAACAAAGTATTACTAAACCAGCCTCTAATATTCTAACAATGCTTTAATAAAATAATATATGGAACTACTTTCTCCGCAATGTGGAACTCATCTTGATTGCATTGAAAAACCCAAAACAGATTACAATCTGCTCTTCTGTATCCTGCCTTGACCTACTACATCCTAGCTAGTGGTTATGAAAGTTATGATAATAATGGTAGTAGTAGTAGTAGTAGTAGTAGGGATTTTGGTCCTCATCCTGGTAGCATTAGTTCTGGGTATGATTTTGATAAAGAAAGTGAATAGGATCGGATGTGCCGTAGCCATAATTCGGTGTGTTTGTATCTCTACTTTCTACATGAATATGTGAACAGTCAAGAGATAAGTGGATGATCGATTCCTTCACCATGCCCTGCATGCCACAAGACAGTAATAGTAATAGACCGTAGCAGTAATAGTACTACTCACCTACAGAGTAGATAGGCATATGGTTTAAGTCAGACTATATAGAGAAGTAAATTGATGTGCCACCACCACCACAAGTAACTTAAGGTACTTTTTCCATTCTGTCTGGGTCCTTATGATCCAAACGTACGTCTTCTGTCTGTGCCCTGTGAACCAAGTTTACCTAGTTTTCTAGCAGTGCATAGTGGTAGAGAAACTCACCTACTCATAGTCAGTTCAGTTCAAAAAGGTACAATATATGACTTTGAATCGAATGGGGTATACATGAATTTATAACAAGAGAGTTGAAAACTAAGTCGCTTTCACTTTTTTCAAAGCTTCGTATATACAGGGAACTACGGTTTACTTTTACTGCATTACCATCACCACTACCACTATCATCATACTGTGTACTGCTACTATTGACTATAGGTTTTCCTACTTCTATGTTTTGTAGCATATTGAGTGACTTTCCATTTTAACAGAAAATACTTAAGAGTGCCAACCAATTAATGAAAAGTCCTATAACAATCATTAAAAATAAAATTTTAGAATTTAAGATTTAATACAAAAAACAATGAAAAATTTAATTAAAACTCCAATGAATTAACTTGAAATATTAAAGTCCTCTTTACGAAACAATTTTTTATAGTTATACTATGCTTTTTTTCTCCTCCGACTCCGAGCGTCAGATTCTAAATAAATTGGAAATCTTTATGATTCAAATGTTATTAATTGTATCGGAGTTTGCATTAATTAGTTGGGTCTCAATTATGAATACCAATTTTAACTCTACCAATATACTGTAGTATCCTTCTTAGCTAGTGTTATCATCAAGTTTCCATTCTATTTTATTTTATGTTGTTCAAAACCATTGAAAATATGAAGCCCTATAGGATGACTATTATGATGATGCATCCTGACCTTCATCCGTCTCTCAAACAAGCATCCTTTCACTATACTTTGTATCACTCAATTGTTAAAATAGGAAGTTGATCCGGTATGTATTGCGTATATACTGGATACGCAATTGCTTCTCAGAGTTTACACAATAGTGAACGGTGTATATAAATACTTACAAGACAAATATTTAGCAACTCAGCCCATTACATAAGAGATGAGGCTTTATTGCAGTTTTGTGTACGCTGTTCCCTTTCTTTCCTTCCTTTATGAAACTTCATTCATCATTAAGAGTACATATAATAGAGTTGCATAAATTGCTAGGGGGAGGATTGTCAGGAAATCTCATAAAGTTAGATTCAAGTTTAAATTCAATCCAACCATACTTATTTCAACATACATGCATTTGTATATGTAAACATGATTTGAATAGGATGTGACAAAGAAAAGGAAATAGCCTTTTGGTGAATTCCACAGGACAATAAAGTGAAATTGAGTTCAGTGTCATCATTTCATCTATTTGAATTATTCACAATTCAGAGGAAAGGTTTGCTCACTAAACTTCTTCAGGATTTTGTTACAGTTTTGAATACTTTCGGATGAGACTGTACGCTAAGTACACAAATGAATTGTGTCAAAAGAACAAAGAACGTTTTGACAGTCTTATGGCTACCCTAATAGTCCAAAATACTGTTTCCCTTATAAATAATCAAAGCTTCAGAATCAGACCGAACCGTGTAAAAAAGGTACCCAAGATTAATGTACGATCCTTCCTTAAGCAAGGAAATTGATTCATTTTTGTCCCCACTACATCGTCTGTGTCTTTCTTTACCTCTAGTTCTATATCCCACTCCAATCTCATAAGTTTTAATGGAGTGGATTAGATTCATTGAGATACAGATACAAAATTACGACTCGAATTACGTCATGTATATTATCTGATGTTTATGTAAATACCTGAACTGCAGGAATGAAATTTGCAAAGTAATTTTGACATAAACTAATGAAACTGGTAGTAGTGGTTGTTAATACCGTCTGGCACTGAAAGTGTCTACACAATGGAAAAACCTTCTTTCTAATACCATAGGCCAGACTCAATCTGGCATTTTACTGAAATTTCTTATACCCTAGACTGCAACCCTTATTAGTCTAACGATTGGAAAACTGATAAAAGCCTATAACCAAAAACTAGCTGCGGGAGCATCCTTATTGATTTTTTATAACAGTAGTAGTAACAGTAGGATCTCATTCAGAGAAAGCTATGCAATTTCATTTCAGTCAGTAGTATCCATCCCATCTCTAAAACTCTCTCCTAACCCATATCTTTGGGGTACGTGTGTACCAATTCCAATCCAAACCAAGTTTTATGCTCCACTTGAACTTGAACTTTTTTCTGCCATGATTGCAACTTTCCCTTTGACTCACTTGTATTAGTTGAATACACTTTTCAAAATGTATTCCCAACACTTTCTCCTAATTCCATACACTTTTTGGAGCAACAAACTCATCATAAAAATGGTACTAGATACATGTATGTTAAGCTCTTCCGGCAAGATTTTCAAAATCCAATATTACTTTCTTTCTTGGAATTTATGTGCTCGTGCTTATGTGAAATTCTTTGTTCAGAGTTTATTCCTGCAATGCTTTCAACTACTCTTGAGAAGATAAAGATATATTTTACAGCAGGAGGAAAATCAATGCTTGGCATTTCTCATGTAATCTAACATCTGAACAGGAGTGTAGTCTGAGGACTAACCACACACATAGTAAATCTTTATTACTCGGAAGAAGCATAAAGTTTCTTAAGTATAAATCAATGTGTGTGGAGCTCCATCATGTCTTCACATAAATTCCAAAATCTCAGAAAAAAACCTTATCATTTTTAAACCTTATGTGCATATGGTTGGGTCTAATAGTGATATGCGTTCTAGAAATCCCAAATGTGTACAATGAGTAATGCCTTCTTTTTTGAGATAATTCCCTTTATATCTTTTATGTGCAGGTTTTCAAATAAATGAAACATTTTCTTCAAATGTCATATTTTGCTTATAACTTTCTCAAAGAAAGCTAAATTAGAATTCACTAAATATGTTTTGCATCACCACTTACCCATATTATATATAAGAAGCTTTATATCAACTACAAATATTACTTTCAACACCATTCTATCTCGTATGCCAGAAGAGTTCAATTTTAAGACTTTTTACATTATTTGAACCCAAAACATAACAACGCTTATATACTTATCTCAAAGAGAATTCAGTTTCCTCATGAATAAGCTTTTTATTCTCTCCTGACGTTTTTAATAACTTTTTCGTCAACTTTTACTCTACTGCCTGTCTGTCAAGACATTTCATTGCTGTTCTTAAAAAATAACTATAAATTATATGTATAACTGTCAAAAATAACTTTAACAGAGAAAGTGACACTATTCCACTTCGTAGGGTTATACATATTATCCCACACCATTTTCCTCACTATGCATACACCACTTTACACTTAATTAAATACTTTGAAGTAAAAAGAGAATACAAACGGCATACCATGAAACAAAATACTTTCCAAGTGTTAAATTTCACTACTCTTTTCTCAGAATATCCTATTTTGAGTTGACTACGTCAAACAATAAAAAGTATGAAAAACGTAATATTATTAGGCAACTAGGACTTTCATCACGATTTTATCCTCGGGTTACAAAAAGAACAAAGTATAAAAACTAAAAAACTATCTACCAAAAACTTATTTTATCTTTAATACACAATTCACGAATAAATTTATCACTTCAAATGACACAACAAAGTGCGTGGAGTATCGTTAGGCCTAAAAATCTCCACTCACAAAGTAAAATAACACAATGAGGCTACAAACTATAAAATCCTTTTACTTAGCAACATTATACGAACTTTATTATTACACCCATGAGTATTTCTCTTGGTGGCAGCTAAAAAGAAAAAGTTCCTTGTTAATAAAAAGTCATGAGGTAACTGGAGAAAGGGTAGATGATAGAAGGAAAGTAATCATGTGCTTAGCATTTTGTTACTGAAAATTTTATTCCATCCTAAAAATAGGTTTTTCAATTTCAAAGAGTTTTTTCAAGTGTGAAATCGACCTCTAAGCTCGTTTGAAACTACACTTTTCTGCTCATTACTCATCTTCTGGTTTACAATAGTTAAAAAAGTTTTGTGTCCTTAAAACTTTTAAACTATTCTAATTAGCTCCACCTAACCCCCTAAGGCCCTAAGGGAAAATTCCCTTTTTTACTATTAAAATTAAATCCTAGCACATTGTTTCTGGAACAAGGAAATCCAAACCACAGCAAAAGTTATCAAGTTGAATGATTTTCATTTCTACTTATTACCTTGTGACACAAAGTTTGATGCAAAAAAAGAGTTTTCATGTTTTTCTCAAACTCAAAGTTTGTATTTACGCATTGGGCAAGAAACCGATGTAGTTGGTAGTAATCTCAAGAGATAAAGTGAAAGAAAGAGGAAAACATTTATTAAAAACTCTTTTGTTGTCTTTAATATCTAAATTGTTATTTTCATTTCGCCTGTTTTACTTCCACTTGGGTTACTTTTCCACCTCTTCTGACCCACTTTAAAATTAAGTCTACATGTAAAATAAAAGATAGGAAGTTGAAGTCGATTAAAAATTTATTTGGTACAGCTTGTCTGTCCGTGGTAAAATGGTTTACTCATGTATCCCTCCCTATATGAAATATAATATGTCTGAAATGCAAAACTTTATTTACCTTTTCACTTATACCTTTCATAAACTTACCTCATAGAAGTAGCATGTTTTTATCAAAAATAAATTCTGTTTGTCTGCCCTGACTCCAAGCTTTAATTTGAATTGACGAACCCATTCATTGCAACCTTATGAACTTTGTATAAAAATTAATCCAATCAAAAAAACATATTTCACTCAACTTGTCTGCCTTTCACTTTAAATATTTGTTTCTATAAAATTATTAGACTAGACGATTTGTAGACTTTTTAGCCCGAGCCTAGGGCTTATGTACCCGGTCTGTCTGTCTGTCGGTCTGTCGGTCTGTCGGTCTGTCTGTCTGTCTGTCTGACGATAACTCAAGACTGCATGAACCGATTTGG
>JAQGBU010000160.1:0-53198 GCA_034698605.1 Isotoma decorata
GGGATGAAATGTGTAAGGGATGAAATGTGTAGGGGATGAAATGTGGGGGGATGAAGTGTGAGGGGATGAAATGTGTAAGGGATGAAATGTGTAGGGGATGAAATGTGAAGGGATGAAATGTGGGGGATGAAACGTGGGGGATGAAATGTGGGGGATGAACTGTCCTAGAACCGATATTTTTAATAAGCCGAGAAGAGTCATTTGTAAAGATTCGGAAGCCTTGTATGAAGTCATAAATCTGCACTGATCTTGAAAATGAATAAAAATACAGGTTTCGAATAAAATTGTTACTATGTTTAAATGTTATTCATGAATCATGAGTTAAAAACATCATTCAATATTATCCCAAATATTGAATATATTTGTGAAAGATGAAAAGCCTAGCCATATTCATTAAAAAATGTAAAAGTCGATGATTTAAAAGAAAGAATAATCTTCTTAATAATACATAAAAACGGCATACATTCATTACATGATTCAACCGACAGTTAAAGATTGTAAGAAGAATTGAAAAGCTGAAGAGCTTTGCTTGTGTCTGCAATGTAAAGACTCCAGAGAAATAATCTAAATGGACTTGATTTGATTTCGTATCCAATGACAGTTGACATTTCAGTCTGAGAATATTTGACAACTAGAGGTAATGATTTGTCACATGTGTCAACCGCAATTTGATTCTCGGGGTAGGACAACTTTCTAAGTACGTGTGAGAGCTTTGCAGAATGCTAATATAACACAGTCTAGCCAAATTTTGCAAGTAAATCTCTTCAAGGACTTTAGTAACTTTTGTATCTCTCGAAGGTAGCTTCTACCAGTGATATGGAGTAAGTAAAAATAAATATATTTGCCTGACCAAGTCAGTATGGGTAATTGGGTTACACGTTTTGCTGACCTTTTACTTTGTATTTAGTAGACTTTAGAGCCGTTTTAATAATATGAAAGATAAAGTTTTTAAAACGTTAAGAAGACCTTTTGACATTTTAAAAAGACTTTTCAAATTCGTAAGAAATTGAAGTCCAATTACTTTCCAAAATATCAAAAGTGTCTTTACATTCGGTTTAAAATTAAAGAAAAGGCTGCATAGAAAATTGAAGTGTTGTTGATCTCGCCTCTACTTCTTCAAAAGTAACCAAAGTGTGAAATAGCAAATAACATTACATCCACTATAAAAATCCTTTACCATAAAGTTGAAATTGACAGTTTAAAAAAATCATATTATTTGGCATAATACGTGAATTCAAGTATTTCTGAAGTAGTAGTAAATGCCACATCTGTTTACTTGCGTAGTAGTTTATACAAAAAATCTCGTTCCATTCATCTAATGCATATTATTCACCCTAGGTACTTTTACAAGAGTTTGTCATCAGAATGGGTGGTTGACCGTCCGCGTCCCTCACTTCACTTTAAGCTTTTTTTTTATTCCTAAATTCAGAATTGGATTTGAATTTTTTTGAGATTTGTGATTCTAAAGAAAGACGGTGTACCAAGGAAGTGAAACACCACCACCACCCACCCCTCTCAGGAGTATTGGACTTTTTAAAGAATAGAAAATGTGATTTTTTTCGTGAGGGGAGATGAATGTATCTCGTTTTTAAAAATGTGTATACGAAAAAAGAGAAAATTTATGAAAAGTGGGAAAGATATTGAGCAGTCAACTTTGTCACCATAAATCCTGTCCACTTCCTCCTCCGTGGCCAGATAGATCAGGCTAGACCAGGAACAAGTCAGCCCATTCTTTCCACCACCGTCAAATGCAATGCAAAACCAAACTGTTCTTCTCTTCTAGGTATTGCCTTTGGGTAGTTCGTAAATTTCGAACCTTTTTTCCTTATTTCTTTGAACTTTTATATCTCCTGAAGACAATACCATCTGTAAAAACAAAAGCTTAAAGGCATTACGACGAGCAGACTTACCAAAATCTCATACCTGTTTATGAACACTTGAATAAAAGTGGTCCCCAGAATAGGATTTTCATGAACAAAAAGGAGTAGGAAAAGTGGCTCGTAGTAGAATGCACATGCAGTTGGTACCACCACCACTTTCACCACAATATCATACATTATATTATACCCCAATATAATCATCAAATATGGAATAATCGACTTTACTACTTTCACCAAAGAGCACGTGATACTTTGTTCATCTTTTTATTTATTTTGAAACAGGCACCCTCCACAACGTTCATATTTTATCATTTTGCTCCTCTTCCTAAATACGATTTCTGAAGAAAGAGCCACCGCATGCAGTTCCCTCGGAGGTCGAACAAGATTTAGAATTCTCAATTTTCAAAGGATATAAGCTAAGAAATTTTGTGGAATTTTTGAGTGACCCTCCCCCACTTTGTAACATTATTTGAGATCCACTCCACCCGAATTGGGCAGATAGAGCACCCCCACCGGTGTAAATTATAACCCTGGAGAAGAGTTAAGCCAAGTTAAGAATTGCCTAAGAATTGTCTATGGTTTTATTTTACAATTTCTACTGTGGTTTTTCCTTTTCTGGTTTCTAACTTCATTTCCCCCTCTTCAAATTGTAACTTTGGTCCCTTCTTCTTGGGCTGTTGTATTTTATTTTATAAATATGTATGGGTTTTTACTTTTGATTTATTTCTTTTGAGGTGCATATCTTTCTCTGAAATCACCCTGTTCAATGCACTCCTTACTCCTCAATTGACAACTTATAAGAAAGAAGAATAGTCTATTTGTAGTGCTAAGTGTTATATAGTCATATATATATGGTACTATAGTGACAAGAGTTTGCTGGAGATAAATCGGAAGAAAATCTAACTTTAACTTCATTGTATCAAAAAATGATTCTTAGAACTGAAATATTACAACTCTTGGTAGTGTGGTGATACTCACTTAAATGCATTATATACACCTTTAGATTTTGGTTAAGAAAATGAGTGATTCATAAATCTGAGGTTTTTTTGCTCTAGTTTTTAATAAATCCATGTAACATTTTTTTTCGACATATGTTGTAAAAACTGTTTTATGTTTAAACTTTATATAGCCTTTTGCTATCCATGAGGCATAGAGATTTCAATTAAAATCTTTTGTTTCTTTAAAAAGGAGCAACTATAGAATCTAATGGATACCAGAATAAAATTTTCCCTAAAAAATTATTTGTTTCTCCTCCCTTTACACTAAATATAATTCAAAATTTTACTAATTAAAATTTCACCCCTTTTCATTAAGAATTAGCCCACGTTATACACAAAAATAAACAAAATAATAAATTGTTTGCTCCAAAAGAGTTTCAAGTTTTGTTAGATCTTAAGAAAGTAGAGATGTAGAGAAGAAGAAAACTCTTCATCTAGTTTAAGTAATATTAATTGAGTAGAAATGAAGTGTGGTGGTGGTGGTGGGGGTATGAATAGTGTGAGTTAGTTAACAAGAAGTAGTAGTATTTTAGTAAAAGTAGTAGTAGTGTGTACATTTGTCAAAGTGAAAGTAATACAGTTACCTTTCTTTTGAGGTTTGAAGTTGAAAATAGTTTTGTGGTTTGGCTTTAGACTAGAGAGTGAAATGAGAGAAAGAGATAGAGAGAGGAAATTGTGAAACTTAATGAAAAGATCCTGTGGTTTCATCTCGATTGAATAATTCACGACAACCAACGAAATTCCTTCCTTTTTCCTAACTCAAGAGACAAATGCACGCATTTAGTACAAACTACTAATAGTTTCTATGAATACTTAGTCCTAGTAATTTGAGAACATCCAAGATATCTAACTTACATGTATAAACGTGTATCTTCATGAAACTTATTATTGTTACAAGAAGCTAAGCAAAAGTTACCTTTACAACTTGTTCAAAAATTCCGTTTAGGATGGGAACTTTGGAGAGAAGGTGAATTCACCTTTTGCTGTCCACCTTGGCTGACTAGGCAAAAATAATGTGGAGTTGGAAAGGATCTTTAAGAGTTTTTGCGAGATTTGTCATTTTTATTGGATATTTCAATAATTTGGGGTGTGATACTATTTTAATAATATTTGCTACTGCTTGAGAGCTTGATGGAAAAACTGGAAATTTTACAGTGACAAAGAATAATAAGGTTTTTTTGTTTGGAATTCTATCAATTTTATCCCAAAACATATCAATCGAAATTATAACTTAAATATACACAATTTTTTGTCTAATTTCCTATAGCAATGTAAGATTATTCATGAAAAAATGTCTTTCACGTCCAATCTTAAGAATATCTAAATAAAAGTCCCATAAAAAATTTCAAAATATTCGAGAAATACATTTAGAAGGAAAATGTTTCACAAGATTTTTGAAGAATCCATAACTAAATAATAATAATATATAATGGAAGATAGTTTTAGAAGTTATTGAGAGACAATGTGTTGCTGTCTCGATTGTAACCACAGAAAGAGAATGAGAGAGAGAGAGAGTGGATTTAATTAGAGACAGATTTGTCTCATTCCTTACTACCAAATGAATCACATCTGCTTACACTACACACATTGCATACGGCAACCAAACCCACTACTACCTTTCAACCCCAATCATTACCCCATTCGGCATTACCACCACCACCAAACTCAGCAGCTCAGGTGAAATGTAACATGAAAGATCACCCCCAATATATTTCTAATCCTAAATCTCACTGAAACAGCAAATAAATAATTTCTTATAGCGGAATTACAAGTAGAATCCCAACCTGTATACTTGAAGTAAGATGCGATTTCGGTTTTAATGGCTGGAAACCCTCCTGTTAGTTGACGGATCATCCATAAATTAAGTTAAGCAATGAATTTGAATTTTCAAAGATGAAACTACAGTTGAATAAAGTCATTCATGTAGGACACATCAAGGCGGTCAGCAGGAATGACCAAACTAATATTTATGCCTACGGTTTACCCATATTATCAAAGTACCCTTAGGTCACACTCAAGCCGAATAGAAATCATCATCCATCTGAAAATGACTGACTTCCCTAATTTCTAAACGGACCTTCTCACAGAAAAACCCCAAGATGAATAGGATAATTAAAATTCCTCCTGAATGAAATATTATTATGATCCTTCCAAGAAGAATTTGTTTGAGTCAGAAATTGCAAAAAACCTTAATCGATTTTAATAAAGGATGGTCACACACATTTAAGAGCGTCACATCCTGCAAAAACACATTCATGAATTTGCCAAAATATCGATGAAAATTGCTTTGAAAGAAACGAATGGACCTGCCGTACCAAATAATATCTCATCTCTTTTTTCCTTTTCCGTATGTGATCATGTTATACAAAAAAATGTAGAGGTGGTGGTCCTGGGTCATACGTGTCGATAAAACTTTCATAGCAAATAATAGCCTGGACACTGAATTTTCTGAAGAGATGTGTGACAAAGAATGAATGAATACGAGTGAAATATTTGCAATGGACAGTATTGGATAGATACACTTTAGAATTTAGAAAGGAATGCTGTTTTTTGGGATCATTCAGAAATTATGTAATTTAAAATTACTGAGCTTTATGGGACTTGCAAAAAACCTCACATTGTATATTGTTATTTGTACGGTGATGCAGGCCATATTTGCACAGAGGCTTTCTGGATCAATTCTGGGGCTCAATAAACTCATGTAAACAGCTATTCTTGATCTAAGACATGCAATTTCGTACAATTAATTATGCACATGTGCTTTAATTTTTGGCCTTGAAATTTGAAATAAGGTTTGCATCGCCATATCATAAGGGCAAACAGGATTCAAAGTGCAAAATACCGACTGCCTTTACGCTTCAGTATAATAATACCCGGTTGGCAAATAACTCCGAAATCCCCACCTCAAGCCCAACTAGATTTTTACAATGACTTATAGCTTAAAAAATGTATACCCATACTAATGGATGGTACAATTTAAGAATTTATGAACGATTTCCTTCCCCCTATAAATGGCCCTATAGAACCAATATCAATTGGTTTTTTACATCAGAATTGTAAAGTGTCTCTCCAGTGATATGTTTCCGAAAAGGAATTTGACTCTTGAAAAATGATTGTAAATAAGAGAAAGCGAGATAGAAAGACTAGGGAGGAGAATAGTTGAACCTGCATAGTGTAATAGCAACATCAAATAGGACTTTGAAGTGAAAGCGCATAGAAGTTTGTACTAGCCGATGGGATAGATGGATGGTTGAACGTGGATGGGTTTCACTTGGTCAACATCAACATCTTCAACTTAGGCCTAGAATAGTTTGTCCAATGGACACATTGAAATCTGCTGGACATTTTGAATATGTGTGTGTGTGTGTGTGTGTCCATACGGATCTGGAGAAAAAGGACCTTATACGAAGCCCAAGAGTAAGTAAGGACAGTGGAAAATAATAGTAGGAGGAAAGGATAGCCCAGTAGTGTAGTGGTTTCTGGTCTGGTCCTTGTTCCTTCAATGGACTTGTGACATGTTGACAAATGAGTCCACTATCTCAAAGACACCTTTTGATATTCATCCCGATAAATCGCCAATATCCCTACAACTGCTACTTCCACTACTGCCACCACCACTGCCATTGCCATCATCAATTCCCCCTTCGAATCCAATAACCACTTCCCCCTCTTTTCATCCATACGTTACATTACAACACCACACTCAGTTACATTACATGATCAATTTGGGTATAGAATATAAAACAAATAATGCCTTATCCTATATATAGTTATTCTAGAATAGTATAGTTTTGTAAATACGATGATAATAATTCATCTAAAAGTAGCTCTCTCTCTATTAGATCCGGTGTTCCTTTCAAAAATGATCAGAGGATATCACCTTGATCAATGACCAGTGGTATTATTTTTGTTCTTGGTTCAAACTGACTGACTACTAGATAAAAGTAGGGTTTAGAACTAAAAGCAACAGTAAAAGTACTTCCACAAAGATAATAAAACTTTGGATTCTTTGAGATACCATTTGGTATTTGATATACTTACTTGATTACTTTCACAACGGGAAAATCCACCACCACCAACATCATCACCTTGAGCTTGTAACCACAAATGAGATTTCATTGACCCGATCCAACCTATTAGTATCAACTGCAAACGAATAGGTATATGTACCAAGGGTTCACAAATTTTGGACTCGACATAAAATATATTGTCTTTATACGTCAAAAAAGTACAAAGGTTAAACCAATATGGGGCTAGAAAGAGGAAGGGAGTTGACCTTTCAGTGTAAAATAAGGCCTTAACGTGTGTACCTGTCCGACAAGAGGTCAAACCTAGCTATGACTAGTGAAGCATTTCAAAGGGCTAGGTGCATAATTTATGAACTTCCTTTAAGATGCTCATCTCATAAATGTAATGTATCTGTTCATCTGTATACATGTTCAAAGTTCAATCAAACCGAAGACCCGATCCATACGGGTTGTTTTTATATTGAATCGAACACTTATCTTTTCATGGGAATAATATGATGATGATGATGGTGGTGGTGGTAGTGTGGTGGAAGTTGTTTTCTTGCTTTCAAAGGGTCTAGATAAGTTTATCGTTGGTGGAAGTAACACTGGTGGTAAAGTGGTAAAAGGTGAGCTCATCAATCTACATTTATGTATTGTCTGTTGGGAATGGGAAAAGGAAGGAAGAGGAAGTACACACGGAACTGACAGCATTCTTCAGCTCATTTGACAACTCAAGATTTATCCCCTTCCTCAAGTCCCTTTTGTCCCTTGGACGGAATTCTCTCTGAGAATCATCTTCAAATTGATACAAAACTAAATTACCCGAGTGTACTTTATCTTCTGTACTACTTCTGCAATCCAAATGTACAAACAATAAGATGCCCGTTATATAGATCAAACTATGTGCTGAAATTACACCTTGATCTCATGGTGAGGTTTAGAAATCATGTGTCGAGGTATTAAAACGAGATGTTTCAGGACAGAATACTGTAGAAGTGTATCTTCCAGTCAAAAGAATATATCTGCGCCCCCACAACTTAAGGACCTTTCACCTCAAACATATTAAAAGTTACCACTGCCGTTAAAATTTGAAAAAACATCTAGTAAAGAATTTGACCCAGAAAGGAAATTATTGAATACTTTATGAAGAAACCTTTTAGGACTTTATTCTCCTTAATGTTAGAGAAAGTAAATTGATGTATCTTATCATTTATTGTTACCTCAAGTTCCCCTATGTACATTTCTCATGAATTGATCCCCAAAAGAAGACGCAACCAGCTAAAAAGAACTCGGTGAGCTTTTAAAGAGGAATATTAGGTGTCACAAGGGACTTACATCTCCTCTGGTATAAACCTTGAAATGTCCTATTTTCTTACGACATTAGATTTTAACTTTTAACTCGGGTTTTGAGGTCATAGGTGACATCCTTTGATTTAAGCCGGAGTGAACGTGCATAGAAAAACTACGCAGTTTGTTGCTGACGACAGGTATGGAAAAGGTAAAGGTTAAAAAGACTTTAAAAACAAATAAGGAGTGATAGATGTAGATTTTTTAGGTAGAATACAGATCTGTGTACGTCAATAAAAGCAATTTAGAGAGAAAACTCTTGCAAAATTCTTTTATATCGATTTAAACATTAACTTGTTTACAAACATCTTTTTCATCTCTTTTTAAACTTGATATTTTAGCATGAATAAGTCGCAGATTTCTTGTTCCAAATACAAACTCAATTCCAGGATTTTATTACGCAGTACAAAGTTCAAAGGTTTCAAAATAATGTAAAATTTTCTACTCCAATTGTTAATAAAGTAATCCGAGCACTCGTGCTCGTGTTTCTTTTTGACCTACTTTATTTTACAAAAGAAATAAGCTCAGCAGGATGTTAGATTTGTGAAGTTTCAGTAAATATTTTGAAGAACTCTTACTAAAATTGAGTTAATCAGATCAAAGATGTTTGAATTGTTTTTTTCTAAAGCTTGCGAATGTTTTTCAGGAAGTTTGATATACGATTTCTAATAAACATTTGTATCTTTACAAAATGAACTTCAAAGGGCTTTTCCTATTTATTTAAATAATACTATACAATTCTTGTTTTTGGAAGGAAAGAGTAAACTTTCTACGTAAAGGGAATTAACGTTTTGCGTCGTTTGAAAAGCAGGGTGAGAATAAGCGTAATTTTATTAAAATTTCAGAAAAGCAAATGCAAATATTGGCACACATAATGAGTTTTATAGGGCATTAAAACACTAGAACCGTCAAATTTCTCACCTAATATAAATATATTTATTCAAACACCATTGCAATAAAAGATTTGAAATATTTGAAATCAAAGTACCTATTTCAAAGTACAAAAATCCTAATGCAAAATAAAAAACTAACTAAAAAACCCTGATAGGAAACCCTAAACTAAGGAGCTTGAAAGTTTATACAATAGCCAAGTACCTAAAAGAGTATTGTGAGTCAGAAGGATTTTAGCTTTGAGCGTGGCACAATAATAATAAAAATGCGTGGCCCTGTTTGTTTTTGACATTAATGAAGTAGGACTAACTCTTTGTGCTCTGAATATTTGTATAATCCTATCTAATTGTTTTTGCAAATAGGCACTACAACAACACAATAGACAGGCTTAAAATATAATTAGCCATTAATCAATCCTCCATTTACTCTAAACACTTTTCTCCCTCTTTTTTATCCATCTCTTTTAAATTCTATTTCCTCAACCTCCCTTCTTCATGTTGAATTCAATTGAACAAATTCTTCTTTGGAATCATTCACCAATTGCGTAGCCCAATAGACCACATATTGCCATTCAATTGGTCCCATTAACTCCGAGTAATTAGTATACGAGGTACCGTAGTAGATGAACGACCTATTTGCATAATAATAAACAGAATCGTTAGAAAACACAATAGGATGATAGAAACCCCCACCACCCCTACCAGCATCTTTTATCTCTATTCATTTCAATTTTCACAGGAACAACAGCTTTCCGTCCATCCAACAGCACTGTAAAAACTGTTAGTTTGCAAAAAATAATATTTGATACAACATTATATATTATGTATAAAAAACAAGAGTGTGTGTGTGTGAGTCTATTAGATACTTGAGAACAATATGATGGTCCATGGTCATGGTGGTGTCTGGTGTGCATAGTAAGTGGTGGGCGATGATTCTGGTCAAAGGATTCTTTTTAGCCTGCCCACTGTCCAGACCTTTCGGCTCATTTTGATTTATTTCCACATTTTCAAACACTTTCCACAAAAGTCAGTACAAGTGTGTCTTTAAGAGAGGATGAACTAATATTTTTTTTCTTGTACTTTTTTCTTTCTCAAATCAGACATTGAAGTCCTTAGTACAGATTTTGTCTTTCGTATCAACACTAGTAGAAGCTAAGTTATCCTGCAAAGTCTAAAATATTCTTAGTTAAAGATGAATCAAACATTTGCTTCAAGTGTGCTTTCTTGTTTCTAACTTTCATTTCCATGATTCGTAATATTCGAAGAGATTTGATATTTAAGATGATGTTATTTTTTTATCTGACGTTTTAAACTAAAGATTCATTTTGGGACAAAATCTGCAGGCCGTTAGGTTGGCATTGGAGTAATTAGCACAATTTTTATACAGCCCCTTCAGATTCGCAAGTTGTCGCAAAAAACTCTTTTCCATTGTGCTAAAAGTACGCATTTCTTATTTATGTCATTTTTTTTTTAAATTGCAAGCACTACCTAAAAAACTCTTCGGTCGTTTAAGAAAAAAACAATTTCGGTAAAGTCAGAGAACAAGGTTCAAGTATTATTCTAATGTGACCTGGAATAATTAGGTAACTTGTGTTATTTCGTATTTCTAGTCCATACTCCGCATTAGCCACGACCCACCCAGTACCCACGTTTCCCATCTAAATGTGTTCATAATATTAAAATAGGTAATGGCTTTTCAAATTATGATGGTATTTTCAACCGTGAAGCATAAATAGTGTGTCACCTGCTGCGACTAGGACACAATTCCAGATGGTTCTTGCCTCCTTATACGTTATTGCTTTCAAAGATGTTTCCATATCATTAGGACTGTATCTACCAGCATTAGTGTGTGTATGGTTTTCCTTCTGTCTTAATAGTTCTATACAATAATTTTAGCTCTTAATGACTCGTGACCTTGTGTTCAAGAAGGGATAGAGTGTGCAACCTCTTGAGGTCATAAAGTCCTAAGGTTCAAGAAGATACAAATGAGGGAATGATAACAATCCACTTCATGTGTTTACTTAACTAAGGGAATATCCACACTTGGGATAATATTATGTGAAAATTTTATGCTAAAGCAAAGGGTGAAAGTTTACTCTGAGAATAATGACTTTTGACTTTCTCCCTCTCTTGTGTATATTATACATAGCGTAGGTTTCTTCCCTTCACACTTGAGCTTATTCAGTTTGGTTATTATTTTATTTGGAAAAACTTTGCCCAGGATTATTTTATAAGTTTCTTAAAGTTTTATTCTAATTTTCTTGTTTTTGGTTATAAAACATTTAAAAGATGAAGAAAACATATTGAATATTCAGTTTTTAAGTTTTTATTACTCGAAAAGTTATAAATCTTATGAAAACTTTTTAACCTATACCTTTGCCTAGTTGAGTTAGTTTAAATTTCAAATGAAACTAATGGATAATTAACACAACCCATAACTTTTCAACTGCAACTGCGCACACAAATATTTACCTTAGTTTTTGATATTTAATATTTTCCATCAAATAATGAAAACGCATGTATGTATGGACCAACCTGGAGTATGTGGGAGAAAATGTCATACATTAGCTTTGGCAAGTGACCCTTTAATCCAACCCTTAGGATTCCTCTACATTTTACTAAACTCTAAAGGTATTTCTAGTTATACAGCAGAATAATGCTAGAAGGATAGACATGGAGGAAGTTGTTACAGAGAGAGAGAGAGAGGTTAGGTAGAGTGAAATTAGTTTTTAATGAGCTCCACTTGTCACACTTTGTTTCCTTTCAAATCTCTCATCTTTGCAACCCCCAACCAAGGGAAAAACCCACAGGAGTCTAAATCCTTCAACAACTTTCAAAACCTTTTTCACCCAGCAGGAGTAGTCCGCAATGCATCTACCACCACCACTGCCACTACTACCCACTCCTACTGACTCATCCCTTTTATTATCATAGGTTCCTAATAGTATGTATTAGTTTTTTAGAAGAGCTTCTTCACCACTCTCATCCCGTCTCAAGTGGCCATCCCTAACAAGTTCAAGTTGAATCTGAGAAAACTTGTTAAAAGTAATAATTTTAATTTGTATCCATGAACTATGTCATACATGCTATTTGGACTAACTCATATGCTCTTCTATGTAGTCATGAACGTTCTTAAGTGAAAGCTTCAATGTACTTTCTAGTCTCTTCACCTCTTAACTATCTTCTCCGTTAATGATAAACATAAAGCTTGAATGAATTTTAGGTAATATCAATTGCAGATTTTCATACATATTATTAAGGCTTACTTGCCATTTTATATCCGCTGGAGTTAATGTACATAATGGAATGTTTTGAGAGACATATATTCTTAAAAACGACCTCATTTGAACATATTTTGCCGAATTTCTACATTCAAAATGCCCTTTGAATTTTAAACTGAATTTAATTTCCGTTTCAAGAAAGGAAAGCGAATTAAAGTTGAATTTCTTTGGAACTCGGCAGTTATGAAAGTTCCCTTAGTTTTTGGCTTGCACTTGGCTTTTATAACAAAACCCAATCTATCTTTTCTCAACCCATAGATTCAATACAATGATCTAGACTAAACTACTTTTTTGAATGTTAAGAAAGGATTGGAATAGGAGTTTTGGAACGCTTATTCCTTTTAAATTCACAAATCTTTTTATTGTGTATGGAATAGATTTTTCTTGAGCTAAGGATTTTCTTATAATATAAATGTAAAATGTACTTGTAATGTGCATGTTGTATAAAATTAAGGGACACTTGGAGCTCCAGCTCAGACTGGACTCCTTGATCCCTTTATATTATTAAGGGCTTATTACAATGTATGCAAATGGTTCTTTCTAACGAATAGAATAGTCTAGCGGACTTAAGTAATGTATAAGTGTTGTTCACAAGTGATGCATTAAAAAACAGTTTAGGATGAAATTCCAAGCCCATAAGAGTACTCACTTCCCGTTACTTTGTTGAGCAAAGCTTTAAAGTAAAAGTTATGAAAGGCCCTCTCGAAATTTTTGAACAAACCGAAGGAGATAGCATTTACGAATTTCTTGGTTCGAATTTGAAGATGAGATTATTGAGACTGTGTGGAGTGACCCCATTCGAATTCTGGGTATTCTGGTCCAAAGTCGGTTTCAATTGTGATATTATTCGCCTTTGAGTGATAAATCTTGAAGGGAAGAGCTGGAGGGAGCCAATTTATTCTCACGCTGATTTGCATCTGAATAGAAACCTGTTCTTCGTTTGACAACCGCAAAAGCAAACGCTCTTATCTCTCTCACACTCACATTGCATTGCACTGTAAAATATATATTTTCTCTCTTGTAACATTCTTATTATGTGCATACACGTATGTACATCTATAGCAGATCCACAACCAGTCTTCTGTGCAAAAAAATCTTTAAGACATAGAAAATAAAATGTGCTGGATTGGGAACTGCTCTCATTCTAAAGAATAGAAACATTTTTTAATTAATTAGCATCCATAATATTAAAAATAACTGTGCATGCTACTATGGGTTCTGGGGATTAAACTGGGAGATTCTGATTACTGAAGAGATGTTTTTTCAACAGCTCCAAAGATTGGCCAAGTTGTAGCGTCCGTAGAAACGTAATTTGTAAAGTTACGAATCTTTGTTTATGAATGATCTCTTTAAAGGTTAAACAAAGCGAAGCGTTCCAAGAAGCTTGTTGAGGTAATTGTTAACATATATCAATGAGTTTGTTTTGGAGCTTGTCTTTTATCTGTAATAAGTAGAATAATATCGATGCTTCCTACTTATGGATACTTGTTCTACCTATTGTGATGGATCATTGTGAGAAATGCTGACAAGTCTCTCGAGTGTTGAGTAGAAAGAAGACGAATAATTAATTTGGAGGACTCTTTTACACGAGGATGAGAGTTACACGCGAAAGTGATGCTTGAGTTTATGGAATGTAACTTCTAGAAAGGGTTCTACCTGTAAACTACGTGTTCCACAATTGATAACATTTAAATGCTCTGTATTTAAAAAGGTGTTAAGGAACCCTTTGGCTTTAAACCTTAACCCGAACCATTTAGTCAGCCTGTAGGTAATCCTAACTTGCGATCATGTCACACCATACTATGCAAACCTTTTACCAAAAATTTCCTTGCATGACTTTGAAAGGTCACATGTCTCCAAGTCTCATGAATGAAAGAATGTTTCATACACTACTAAAAAGTAAGAAATGAAAAAATTCTTATTTCTCGGTGCTATATTCACACATAGGTTTCATCTTACTGACAGAATTTTGAATTTTGAAAAGGATGATAAGTGTACATCAGAATGAGGAGGAACGAATGCCTCTGCCTCATGTTCTGAAAACGGTTGAATAGAATTCATAGCAAAACATGCCATACTATGAATACACCACATACCACATCTTCGGGTAGATAGATCAAGTTTAGGTTTTTCAGTATTTCGATATTATTGGATTGGACTATGCCATGCCATGCCATGCCAGTTGGAGTCAATCCACAACAAATCCCAGGTGTCTCATCATATTACGACATCCCACACCCCCATCACCACACCAGACTGTCTTCACCACTCTAGTATCACCTCTCTCCATGACATTCATTCAAATTTGATTAAAAAAGGCACACTGTCAGACTTTCACTCACTCAGGACGAGGGAAACTTTTCACCAGATTCATAATGTTTTCACAGTCTCATCTCTTCTCCTATTGTGTCCCATGTCTAGATGTACAAACACATATTCAATATTCAATATTGTAAGAGGAGAATAAAGTACGAATTCAATATTTTGTTTTTCATCATCTCGATACGATGTGGTTGGGTGGTATTGAATGAAGGTGATTTCCCATCAGGTGTGAATCTGAATTTATTTTACATAAAGTTATTTTAAGATCACTCAAGATTTGCCGAGTTACCTTTTTAAAAAGAAAAGTAAATGCCTTTTAGAACGAAAAAGTCTTAATGGGCAAAAATAAAAATAGTTTTTTAAAAGTCAGTCTTGAAAAAGACTTGGGTGTGTACGCGTATGGAGGGAGTGGGTGCGGTTCTGCCAGTGTCAGCAGCTTTTTTAAGGCGAGAAAGAGTCGCCCATAAATTTGCATGATTGCATTTGCCGGACATAAATTCATGTCAATTATTACAATGAATGCTTAGTCAATCCCATTTGGATACTTGGTTTGCACATTTCTAATATATATCTAGGTATATATCCCCATAAGAATTATTCTCCTAGAGATGAGCATTCATGAATTTTTATCACAATTGCCCTACTCCATACGGCATTCCTTCTCCTTAGAATATTCACCTTGGTCGGACACCCAGACATAATAAGCATGAAGGTGTAGGTGGTGGTGGGGGTGATTCATTTTAGCAACTACAATTCTCTTATTCGAAAAGCATCTTATATTATCTTTATGGTAAAATGAGCACCATTTTAAGTGCCTAGGGTTTTAAAATATCAGGGATTGTTCATGAAAAGTAGGCCTGCCGTTTTAGTCTATGTTGTGAAACAGAAGGTCGTTAAATGTAAAATGGCCCTTTAAGTGGCCAAAGAGGATGTGGTGGTGTAAGTCTTGTTTGTCAATTTTTGAAAAAAAACCCCTAATCCCAATGATGACAGGCAAAGGACTCAAGTGTTTTTGATAATCCGAAAATATATAAATGGTATTTATGAACAAGTTGTAGAAAGAAACTGTAGAGACTTGCTGGTTTGGTAGTTGGCATAGGTAAAAGCGTGTAATTGGAGGATGTGGCCGATAGGAATGGATTTTGTCACGCTCATTGGACACACTTTTTAATGAGTTTCCCCGTCCCAGAGAGAGTCAGAAAGCTATTTAAAAATCTAACATAAATCAGCCATGGTCCATATACTCTTATAAGATTATCAACTGATATTCCCATGATATATCCTGTGTCTGTGTCTCTGTATGATTACATTCTGTGTGCGAACATCCTTTTTTAGTTAGTATACACCTTTAAATGAAATTGTGTGTGCTTTGATGACAAATCAGATTTTGTTAGAAACTTCTACTCGTACGATTTATATCGTGGAGATGCTATTTTAAATTTTAATTCAATTAATTACGCTAGTCAAGCTCGAGTAAATGCTCAGTGGCATAATTTACCCCGTATGCCTTCACATGGACTATATGAAATGCTTTTAACGTTTCTAATTTACATACATAACGTACAAGATAAATTTTAGAATATCTGAGCCAAACCGTGCTGAAGTTTTAATCATGTTTTTCCCAATTTAGCAATTTTCAGTGGTTAAGATAAAATTGAAGGGAAAGAAGGGTCTAACACCTTGAAGGAGACTGTTCTAAATTGTTAAACTCTTTGGCAAAGTGTCGACGAGTCTTTGGAAACCTAATTTGATCAAAGTCAGCTTTGCTAGTTGAAAGAAATTCAATATTTTCAATCCATTTTTGCAAACATTCTCTGAAGTAAAAAAAGCGTCGAAAAAGAGAAAAAAGATTGATTTGCGTGGGTGTGGTAATGTGTAATGGAATTGGTAGTGGTGGTAGTGGTTCTAAGTATCAATGGTGTTGTAAGTCTTCCTGTGTATGAGATTTGTAGATTGACATCACATAGTAAAGAAAAAGAGGGAGGGAGAAGAGTGTAGGGCTAAGTGGTTCACATTGCAACATATTCATTAATCAGGATGAAGTCAGTCTGACCTGACCGGCATTGGATAAGAGTGTGATGTCAATGTCCAGTTCAGTGAGAGAGTAGTCCTAGTCAATTCAATAGTTGAATCTTGTACAGAGGCCTCAGTGACTATTTCCATGTCAAGGGAAAGTGAGAGAAAGAGAGGCACTCTCACATACTTCACCCACTAGGACTTTCACTCGGTCACATGATTCATTGATCATTGTGTCTGTCCATTAAATAAAAAACACTTTTTTCCGAAAATAAAGTAGCAATAATAGTCTGTAGCATAGCAATTGTGGTGCCAGGTCTATGGTCCTTGTAGTAGTAGTACCTAAAACTGTGAATGTGGTCGCCTTATTCTCTGTCCTTCTACACGATATACACATTGAAAATCGGAATAAAGATATTCTTCTAGTTACAGTTGTAGCCTCAATTACTGCGGACATACTACTGGCCGATCACTGAGGACATTTCAAGCCTTTGCTAAAAATGTACACACATCTTACATTCAAATCTAATTGTAAACAGTACTTTCTGATTTAAGGTTTACATCGATCTGCTCACTTGGCCTTTGCAGATTACTCGCAAAAATCCATAAAAATCTCAATTATCGGCTAAAAAGTTTGGATTTTTCTGTACAATTATAAAATCGATGCCCTAAAAAACCCGTAATGTAACTACGTAATTAGACATTTTCTATCCCCATTGAATTTCTTTAACCCAGTTCAATTGGCCTTAGCCATTGTATCACATACAGACAATCTGTTATTTTTCAACAGAAACCCAAAGCCGAATAGTCTAATGTTCTTCTTTTAGATATGACTGATGATTCCATCATATAGATATTTAGTCCGGTCTATTCTTTAACCTTTGGATTGAATTAGGACCTAATCATCCTTTTCTTATGTCAGCCCTTCCACCTTGTCATTTCAATTGACCACATCCATCTCTTCCCCTCATTATTCTAGCAAAATACATATAAACTTCCAGCACCAGTAGTAGATGATTTAGATGATTTTATACCGTATAAAATAGTACATAGTGAAACTAACACCCACCAGCATCAATTTTAAACAACCACACTCCCAAGTCTATTTTTAACATTTGGACATCTGAAGTAGAGAAGAGGGAGAAAGTAGAAATAGATTGAATAAAGGAAAAGGCAGTAGGTATTATTGTCATGCTGAAAGAGTTCCCTTTCTAAACTGAAAGCTATTCAGTAAGTCCGACTCTCTTCTAGGACCGTGGTCAACTTTTGTGGTCGATTGTCCAGTCCACCCACTGGGAACAAAAGATGAAGAACCCATCTCATCTTTTTATACATATATACAACTACCAATCTATAATGTACTACACAAGCATTATAAACTATTTTGTATACTACTTGACAATTAATTAGTCCGCTCATTCCCCTTCCAATTTCATTCGGGTCACTTCCCATTCATTTTACTACGCAATGAACACACCAGAAGAAGTCTGATGAAAGACAAATTTGCATATGTGAGGCCAAAAGAGCCTGAATACAATTTCAAACTAAAAGACCATAGGAGATGATAGTAGCATTACAAAAGAGATCCACTCGGTCCTTGTTCTTCTTCTGCATTTCCCCGCATTATTTAACAAAATCAGGGTATATAAAACACCCGGGTTGTTTTATCTTCTAAAATCCCCATTAGTGTCTAAGGGTATTTTTATTTCTTAAGATGCAAAATCAAACGCTTTTTGAGTGTGTTCGAGAATTTTATGCTTAATTTACTCTTGTTTTACACCAAGGTTGAAATGAATTAAGAAACCGGGTGAGAATAAGATAAAAAAAACCGGGTACCTTACCCTACCCGGACTCAAATGTTTTGTATTAGTTGCATCAAAGAATATTACTCTGGACTTTACCAACTCGTCTTCCAAAGTAATAGTACTTTAGTTAAGTACATATTTTGACTTTATTTGTTTCAGAATTGCTTTATATATGTGGATGAAATTGCGGATTTTATTGGACGGATGGATGCATTTAAGCACTTCTTCTTACGCAGTGACACTACTACTCATACAAATACAACCACTGAGTTTTGAGGTAATGCCAAATTTGTTTCTTTTTTATCTCTTAAAAATAAGCGTCTGTTTTATTTGCTTTTGTGTGATTTCCTTCTCATAGGTTTTTGCTTTAATGAAAATGTCCCTCTATAAAGACTAGTACATGACATTTTATTTAAAAAGATAATAAAAGTCCGGGCATTTAGAGTTCATTTTCTGGTACAGACGAACATTTTAAATTAAAAACTTGCATTTCGTTTAAATTTTTTGAAAAGTTGGCTTTTATTTTCTGTAGAATCACATTTGACTATTCCATTTAGCTTGTTGAATTGTCGTGCAGGTCACATTATAATTTCTACGAGCTAATATTACAAAGCTACGAAAGAGAGACTACTAATAAGCCAGGATACTGCTAATTTACGTAGTACTCAAATAAAAAACAAGTTGGGATACATTCACACGTCACTTGTAAACAATACACAAGAGATCTAGAAGCATTCTGAAAAGTTTGGTCAAGGCAGGTGAAAGTTCAGCGTTTTCATATGGTTTATTTCTATCATTATTTCTAAAGTGGACTTTAACTTTTACTTAGTTGGCAACCTAGTAGCATTTCAATGTGTGCATTTCTAATACTTAGAGAAATTCTAGGAGCAAGAATTCCCAGAAGATGTGTTAGCATTTTCCTTTGTTTTATTATTATTATGAAATCTTCAACAGAGCGTGAAAACCTAAAACAAATTGTCCATTAATCATGTGCAAAATTATTTTTAAAAAGAAGTTAAACTAATTTTGCAAGGTTTACTAGCAGATATCCACCTCTAATAAATTTCTATGCAAGTAAACCTAAGGTTGATCAAGAAACGCTCTATACCCTTTGCAAATTATGGGGTCCGATATTATAGGACACTGATTAGATTTCATTGCAACTCTCACTTTTTAGTTCTGTGCCAACATTTATCCTCTTACGTAAAGCTCCAGACTATCCAACCTTATCTCATACAACAATTGCACACAAAATCAACAAAAATTAAAAAACACGCCTGCAACTAATTAAAAGACGACTCCCTGGCTGCTTCCAGTTAACCTCCACGTGATTAATGGACAAACCCTTTGTGAGTTTACAGAGAGATGCATACACCATGTGTACTTGTTCTACTACTGCTGGAGCTATTATTATTAGTATTATTATTATTATAACTAGATAGATGTACATTGATGTGGGTACATGTACTTAGGTATTTAAATTGATACACGCAAAGCACAACCATCGCATAGGAAGATTCACATTCTAAGGATATTAGAGCATTTGAGGAAAGTGGGGCTAGGAATCTCCCTTGGGTGTTGTTTAGTGATCATTTCATGTTTGGAGACAACACACATTGGTGCACTTTGGAGACATCTCACACATTCACATCCTCACATAAATGTCCTCCCTTTGAATAACTAACCCGATTTATTGCACTTTGCAAATACCCGCATCCGTGCAAAAAAAAACTATGGAACCTCGACTTATATTATTCTCTTTTTAAGGGTCATTCACTAATTACGTGAACTTAGGCTTTCCATTCCTCTTACAACTTTTTAATTAGATTGGGATTTAAAACTTCCATGCTATTGAGAAGAGAGTAATTAAAGGGCAATTAGGCACCGATTCAGGGATCCTACTCTGTCACTTAAGTGTTTATCCTGCATCAATAAATTACCAATGCTTAGATCAGTTACGTTTTAAAACATGTTCCCTTACACAGTCAATACCATTAACTTCTTTCCTATCTAACAATGTTAAGTTTTCCTATCCTCTTTATGCTATCTTACTAAACTTTAAAATATCGGCACATTATCTCTAAATTGAATCGTTGGCTGAAAGTTAATTTTGTTTGTAGGAGAAACATGGTATATCTTTGGTCCAACTAGAATTTAAAATTGGATTTGCTACACGAGTGGGTGCGGCAGATGCATGCACCCTGAAACTTGCACTCCTTCCCCCCACCTTCAAGTACTACAAATATAATTGGTCATATTATACTAGATGAGAATATAACAAGGAGCTGAAGTAGTGTAGTAGAAGTGTAAGGTGTGAGCATGTAATGTTATGTTCTGTTATTATGTAATGTTCTGTATAATTTTGAATGTCTCTGGTGACTCTTGGTTTGATTCCCTGTCAGAATTAGCATAACATCCAGTGTCATCAGTTTAATTGCATCTATGCACGTCAAGGGTGACATAAACCGTTTACAACGCAGCTAAACCTCTACATACGTATACTAACGTTAAAAACAAGTGTAAATGTAGACAATTTTAGTCTCGTCACTATCATCATCATCACTAGAGATCACATCATAGAGAACCATCAGTGTCACAAATCCAGACAGAGGTTAATTTCTTCATGGCTGTGTACTATCAGTCCTAGTAGTTTCAGTCATTTCATTAGAAATTGCACACAAAACACTTTTTGTTGCCTTTATCACTTCTGTATATGCGTGATTGTGTAATAAAATTCATTGCTCGAGTGTGCAAGTAATATAAATTTACAATTGAGTTGATACAATCAAAATTTAACCCTGTTTAGTAGTGTGGGTCTTAGGGAAAACAAAGGGTTCGGTGTACGTTTGTTTTAAGGTAATTCCCAGGCTGTGTTTACTTTCTTTTGTGAATATGACACAAAACATAGGAAATTATAATGCTATAACAGAGAAAGTACAAAATACGGATGCATTCTTAAAAAAGTTATTGAATAAAGGCAGATAGTAGAACGAGTAACACATATTCTCTAATATTATAATTAAAAAATATACTACGCCTAGATTTTATCTTTTGAATTTGGGATAAGCTTATGGCAAATGAATAATTTCTTATCATAATCCTTTGAGAACATTTAAAACAAAATTAGAACAACAGTAAAATTATATTTTAATTGAGAATATATTGTAGCTTACTTATTAAACTTTTCATTTCCAATTTTTTGCAAATATTCAAAAGATTAAACTAATGTTTATATCTTTACATTTTAATGGAAACGTAAAGTCAACTACTGACTATAATGCATTACCAATAGGGACCCATTTTTCCAAATAAGAAAAGAGCTAACAAATTTCCTTAAAGTTCTCCCCTAGAGATTTGAATTCCATCGAAAAATTCTCAGAAAATCTAACTATATCCTAATCTAGTTTTAAATTAAACCCTTTGAAAAATGTGCATCGATGCACTCTCTCAGTTGCAAACTTTTCTGTAACAAATTTTACCCTAATAATAGAGAATTTGATCTATAAAAACACACGTGGTGGAGATTTGTAAGTCAAGCTCCCTGGTCTTATCATTATTTCCGTGTAATACAAAAAAGGATCCAGAGTTGACACTAATTTACCCTGGCTGAAGGGATTTCACCAAAATTTATCCTCCAACTTCCTAAGCTCTCTTTCTCTCTTCTCTTAACCTTGTGTGCAAAACCACATCCGAATGAATGAAATCCTCGGTGCTATTTCATCCTATGCAAATATCCTGTCTACAAAACCAACCCGAAATCGGATAATGACGATGGTGCGAGTGAAGTAGTTACTAAAGCTTTTCATAACACGACCTAACCAACTTACCCTATTGCATTGCACATATACATATATTATTTAGAAATAAAGCATTTACTGTACATAATATGGGAAATGCCTTTTACTTCACAAGTTTGTGTGCTTAGGCTAACTTGACATATGCTCCTTTGTTAGACCCTCTTAATTAGTTAAATGGCATCAAAACCTACAAATAGTCTGGGTGCTTTAAGCAGAAGTCATACACGACTTATGCAAATAATGAAACTAGAGGAAATAGATATCCTTAAAGGTTTCAAAATTTGATAAAAAACTTCAAAGTCTAATTTCTAATCTACTCTGAAAAGTTAACACATTCATTTATGAACAGATGCAGTGTAGTGAGTAGTGGCCATAGGAATTCAAAGTGAAGTCATACAATTCATAAGAAAAAGTAGTAGTAGCAGTAGAGCATTAGTATAAAACGGGAGACAGAGAGTAAAATTTTATTTTACAAGAAAAGAAAAGGAATGAATGTAAAAAGGGTTTATTTTAATGCAATTTCCCATTTGATTTATGTGAATTTTTATGAGATCTCACCAGGAGATTTATTGAATCCGTTAAGGCTTCTTGAAAGAAATAAGACAGAGAGAGAGAGAGTAGAGAGTAGAACAACCGCTTCAATTGACCTAGGTCATGGTAATAAATACTTGGTCTAATTACACTTTTTCAAAACGATTTGTCGGCCAATCCTTTCTTTCATCCGAGCTATTAAAAACTACACTTCTCAAAACTACTTCTTATGAATAAAAAACGAGTAAAAAGAAGCCTGCTGGGATTAACAGATAGGCAACTGCTAAGAAGGTTCTAACACTTATGCTACTTTTTCTTAGGCGTAGAGACTTTTACCAAAGGTGGAAAACTATTTGAAGAAGGCGACTTTTAGTAGAGTCTTTACATTTTTAAAGCATGAAATGCATACATTGTTCATTTTTACAATTAGTCAAGGACAGCTTTAGGGTTTTCATTCCTCTTTTTAAAAAAAATAACTCCACAACTTGTTTGTCATAAACGTTTTATGTGATCAGGTGGGGTTATTTCCATTGGAATGAATATAATACAAAATTTGACTTCAACTTCCAATCAAAAATAAAATGAAATATTTAATGTACATACACAAGGCTCTTCTACTCTCTCTTCCAAGCTTTGGAGATCCCTAAGAATTTCATATCATAATATCCGTTTTAGTCATACTCATCTCGTAATTAGTTAATATTTTGTAATAATCAACTATTATAATGAAAGTTCTGATTCATGTTTTAATCTTAGTTGACTTTAAATTCAATAATGAATCTTAATGATGAAACAAAGTTAACTTAGGCTTCCTTTTATTTTCCATCAAATAATATAGGAAAGAAATAAAACAGTTATTTTTCAAATGCCAAGATGGAAGCACACATTCCTTTCCATTCCTTTCAACTTTGAACCAAATCTCTTTCCATATCATTGTTAAAATAATAAAACGCTAGTTTTTTTTATTTAAATGATTCTATGAAAATTTTACTCGTTATTTGCTTGTTCATTTTAAAAATTTTCAATAATATCTGAATAAAATTTTTATTTCATATTGTAGACTCGAGTTTTCAGTTGGAATATTGCCTTCAACTTGTATCACAGTGACTCAGCTTAAATACGCTTAAACTTTCATTGAAGTAAAGATTTTGTTAATATTTTTATTAAATTAAATGTAGCTTTTAATAAACTCCTTTTGAACTTGAAAAGTTTTAAATGTTGAGTAATGAGCTTAGCTTTTTCTACAAAACTCACAGTTCACAGATCACTCCTTTACCATATTTTTTTTTACAAAAATACTTGCATGCCTTTATGCCATATGAACGTAATAAGCCTAGAAGGTTGATGTTGCTAATATTAGACCAAAAGTACCCATAAACCATTTCAATTTATAAATTCCTTGAAGATAATCATTTTGTAAACATCAGATTAAAAAAAGTCAAAATTCAAAACCCTCATCAACCAGGATCTCCTGCATAGGAAAGTATATAAAACGATAAAGTTAAAAATTAGCGTATTTCATGCAAGTGTTGAGTGTCACATTATTTTAGCGAATGAAAAGAACCCATGGAGGGTTCATAAAATATTTTGCAAAATATTATACCCATTCATAATAATAATAATAAAGATAAAAAAATATGAAGTATGAAGTAATAAAGGGAATGAAAAAAGTGTCAAAATGAAATGTCGTAATCGTAGTGTACTTACTAGGCTCAAGTGAAAGAAGACTAGCGCATTTTACATGTTTAGGGTCTTTCATAAATTACGGAATGCAATATCAAGGGAGTTATATCACGAGGTTATCATTGGGGAACACTATGTCAACTAGGGTCAAATAAAAGAGAGACATAATTGCATCTAAAAATGTTAACACATGGTTTATAAACGAGTTGAAATAGAGTTAGACGGTAGTATAGACGAAGAGAGGTGCGAGGGTCTCTCTATCTTTAAATTATGATGACAGGTGTGTGCAAAGTTAAAGTTTAATCTTATCCAGCAATGTTTTTGTTTGTAGGTTGCATTCATTTCCCATTACTTACAAGTACACAGACTTTCCCATTGCATGTGGAATGTGGAAATAATATTTTATCGCCTGTTCCAACATTTATAAAATTATGCATAACATTATCGTGCAAAGATATTGATATTGTCAAAACTCAACGGTTTCACACTAACACTCCTAATTCTCATTTCATTATAAATAACTTTGCGACAAGGTATAGAAAATTAATTTATGAAACAAATCCTACACCCCTGCTATAATATACAGAGGTTAGGTTATTTATTGAATAATTCAATTTGCAAAAAAGATAAGGTACAAAATGCAAAAATGTCAACTTTAATTTTAATTTGTTGAAAGAAAATTATTTTGTAATTTTAATAACTTATTGCATGTTTTCTTTTGCTTTAAAGGTTTGCTTTTTACTTGGAGGTTTAAGCTTATATATAATTATATTTTAGATAAGGGGCAAATGACTCAATAAAGGAGAAAGGCTCGTTGTTGCAACGAATTGCAATGGTTTGGGCTTATGACTCATTCAAATATTGTGTAGTAAATTCCGGTTGGATATTTCTAAGGGTAGAGTTTGGGTCAGTACTTTAATTCTTAGAATGTTTTTAAAAAACATTTTTCTTTATTAGTTTAAAATGTCGAGTCGGTTTTTAATAAGTGTTCTCGTCCTGAATATCTCTGTGGATTTTTTATATTAACCATTTAAGGCAATTAAAATATGGACGTGTATTAATAATGTAGGTTGCAGGAAAGAATAAGCCACGGGATTTGTTGACCACTTTTTATTGCAAGAGTTTAAATGATTACTGTTCAAGTGTATCGTTTAAATAGTTGATTTTGTTATCCGGGAGTTATTTGATTTGGTAGTTGAATGGATGGATAGATTCATGGGTGTGTAGGCTTGAAACATGTAGCCCTTATTAGATTCCTCGTATTGTTCCTATTGTATTGTATAAGTTAGAGGTGGATTGTGGGGGAGTGGAAGGCGGATTGGAGTAATTTAGCATTAATTTAGGTTTTCCACAGGTCTCAAATAAAAGGTTTGGCACGCGATCCCCTCTTCTTTCGAAACAAAAGAATCTGACCAATGATTGATGAGGCTCACCACCACTTCCAAAAATCCACTAATCACTCAAATTTATTTCAACTCCATACCACAAGAAGTACCCGTTAGACTTATAATAAATGCTACACCTTCATTCTGTTACTACCTTCAATAAATATAAGTAGGCTCAGTCCAATTTCTAGAATACTTGGTGTGCTGTTTGTGTTCTTATTTTATAGAAGATTTAATTCCGTTAAAGTTCGCCACCGTGGGTTTCTTGTATATTTTTATGAGGTTTTGGCTACAACAAGCAGTTTAAGCATATCAATTTTAAGTGTTCTACTGTTTTAATCCATTATATAAGATCCGCTAATAAAATCATAATTGGGAGTGAGGAATTGGATGTTAAATTTTCGGGCTGATCTGTGACCAAATTCGACACGATGCCAGTCAATAGCATGGGGTCAAATTAGGGAGCGATAAAAGCTGCTACGGAATTTACAAAAGGTTAGAAAACTACAAAACCTGGAAAAAACTGGAAAAAGCACGTTTCGGTTAAATTTAGTAAAGAAACCCGGGATCCAGGATAACCTTAGATGTGGCAGTTGATTCAATGCATATTTTACTCTGCGTCACATACATAATATCTAGGAATAATAAATAGAGGAAAGTAACTTTCTTATTGAATTTCTACCACCACCACACCAATAATATCTTACCAGAATGCTTGGTAAGCATAAAGATTGAAACGAATTTCAAAGAGATCGAGAGTGTATATAGTATAGAAATAATAAAATACTGTAGAGTTTTGTACTAGTTGTGGTGGTTGGACTATTAGCATGACATGAAATAGAATAGGGTTGGGTTCCTATGATTTCATGCTTTTTCATGCATGCATGCTACTTCCCATTATTTACCTTTACAAATAAATGCGTTTGTTTTCTATCCCTTATCAATTCTTCGTGTTTTTCTCTACTTTGACTTGCCTAAATTATTCAACTTTCTTTCCAAACAAAAAATATCCATCATGACATTATTTCACACGAGGTTCTAAGCTCATGGCAAGGCATACGATGTTGTGGGATTTCTGCTTTTATCTTTATGCATTCCAAAGGTGAAAAGCATTCTGAAACTAACTCTTGACTTAATTGGACTATTAACTGAACTAAACTTAATAAGAGCTATTGTTTACAATTAGGGGTAGGATATTACAAAAGCTATTACTGATTAAGGAGTGTTGACTCTTGTCAAAAGTAGCCCAATGAGGTTGAATTCAATCTAAAATGTGTGGGACAAAATAAATAACAATTTGATACTAATGAATCGTTCGTAAATTACATTATACAAGGTTAGTTAATTTGGAAATGCAATTGTGTACATGTGCGTAGTTTCTTAATTTTGGAATGTAAACCCTTGAGAGTACCTTTCAAATATTATCTTACTAAATTGGAGTACTTTCTTCGTATCATTTTTAAGCAGCTTTCTAAGAAAAGACCAAACTATTCACATAATTTACTATGGTACTTGTTGACGTATTTCCACGAATAAATAAAAGAATTAGGCCAATCTCACTAATTTTAAGCCCATATGTCAACTCCGTAGCTGGCAAATAATCCATAGTTAATTTCATAGTTTCAAGACCATCATTTCCGTGGAAGAGATTCAACTTAAGTGCAGTACTTAACGACTAACCTCTAAAAGCTCATATACTGAAGGTAAAATTATTAAGTTTTGAACAAACTGGATAAAAGTTTATAAATAGCTTTGAAAACAAACGAGTATGACGCATTTTGAATTCCAATGAATTTGTGTTTAATTGAATAAAAATTTCAAAAAACTTCTAGGGGCACTGTTTTGCATAAATATAATAATGACTTTATTATCTAAAGGTTTCCAGATAGGAATTTTGCATACTGATTTTCACCCAACGACGCAAATATATAACCCTGATACCCCGATTCGGCAGTCAAGAGTGACGCAAAAAAACCCACTGCTTTTTGTAATTGTTAATGCTTTGTGGACATATGTAGATAATTTTCCAGTGCAAGAAAATAAATCCACTGTATTTTAACTTTTCTCATAGTTAGTACTGCTGGTTGTTGGTGTGGGTGGAAAAATTGTAGGAAAAGTTGTTTCCATCTTATTTCAAAGGCTTGTTAAGTAATTCCGTGCGTATGGAATCTCTAGATTAGAACTTTACGGCACTACCCAATCTTTAACATTATGGTGCGTGATTATCCTACAATTCCTAACAATATGACAAAGTTCGTGGTTCCTTCACAGTTTCCAGTAGTAAATGAAAGTTCCTAGTTAGTAGAGTGAGTCTTTTGATTAAAATGTTGCTGATTCAACTGCCCCAATGTTTCAGTTGGAGTTTTGTATTTTTTTTTATTTCACCCCGGAAGAGATAATTAAGTGTTTCCATTAAACTTTTTTCCAAAGCTAGTAGCAAAAGCTTTGTAAACTACTACTACTACTACTGCCACTGCTGCTTTCACCTTTCACCTTTTTCCTGATTCACTTGGATCTTAGAGTTTACTTGAAGACACCTATAGACACCACAAAGAGCAAAATGTATATAATAGGAAGGTACTTGATGATGGGGTTGATTAGAGTCTTGTAGACTAATGGGAAACCTGAACTAACTTTTACTCTCTTTTATATCATTAGAAATGTATGTATAATAGATAAAACTAGTCTTTTTATAGATAAACTCCCGTTATATAAAAATAATGTCCAGGACTTATTTCACAAAAGGGAGAAGTTTTTGTATCAATCTTGTGTTCCATGTGCTGGCTCATTTCTGTTCACAAATCATGGAAAATTAGGGTGATTCATTATCCCTTGTCTGATTTGGGGGTGGTTTTTTCCTATTTTGAACTCCTATCGAGAGTCAATATTTTAAGGGGATTCTGTTTAGATTAATTTTCCAAGTAGCATTAAGAAGTTTTAAAATTTAGTTTGTGAAATTAAATTTAATGATTTAACAGGGAATAAAATAAAATTCGCTATTTGTAAACCGTAGCTAGAGTAGAGGTAGTAGTTGTGGTGTTGGTGTAGTGTTCATTGGTAAATGTGGATTGTGAATCTACTCACTCACATCAATAGAAGAGCACATCTAGGGATGAACTAGACACTTTGCAATTTATTTGCACCGTCTGCAAAAGAAAGTTCACTTTCCCCACAAAACTAGAAGAGAAGAAATCCCATCCTATCCACTTTCTCTTTTTTACAAAGGAATCAAAAAATCTAAAAAAAACTTTAGAGATGAAGGAACTAACGAAAAAACAACATTTTTTACCTTTTTTTTCTTGACTAAAAGCTTTAATCCTTCACACGAATTTTTCACTTTATAATCCATTTGCTCAATTTAATTCGCTCAGTTTTGTGTTTTTAGGATTTGAAAGGTGGGTGGATATTTCGAAAATAATCACCAGAAACCTTTGAGAAGTTAACACGTTTTTTTGAATTTTTCTGAAACATGATGGTTTTTTCTCCAATTAAATTGTTTGCCATTTAAAATTCAGGGTCTAAAAGTAACAACAGAAATCTAGGCTTCTAGAAATGCTTAAACTTTCTTCAAAAACCTCTAGATATAGGAGTTTTTCGTTTATCTGCTTTTAAATCTAATAAATAAGCCCCAGTCAACATCAAGAGTTCAAATTAATGCTGTTTAAGTTGTTAAAATCATTTACCTAGCATACTTTACAGGTGAAGAATTTAAAGAAATCCCTTGCATCATTCAGTGTCAGCTGCAGTAGCAAATAAAAAATATAAATGCAGTTACATTCATTAAATTGAATCTCCTGAGTCAGGTTCATCTCATGCCTGAAGTTTTCTACGAAATTCTATTTGAAACTGGATGAAGGTGTGTTTCTCTTAATTGTCACCATCGGTTGGGTGTCTCCGTCTCTTCCTTTACTGAATCATGTTCATTGTTGAGGAAGTGAACTAATGGATTTGGAAGCAAGTAATAGCAGTTGTAATAATAGTACGATGCATTCAAAGTTAAAAGTAGAAGGCAAAGTATGATGATGATGATGGTAGATATAATAAAAAAGGGCTTGAATGCAAGTGGATGGATAGGTTGAGAGGGGCTTTGTGTTATTATAAATAATAATCATTTTATTATTTGTTCCTGTGCACCTCAGTTGGATGTCCCTTCCTTCATCCTCGTCATCACTTTCAAAAGGTGTGAACTCACACACACACGACCAAACAATGCTGAACAATGTAATAAAATCCCTATTACCAAACCAAACCAATAATAACCACTACTACCCGATGATATGATTTCCACAGCTATGGTATGGTCGCAGTATAATGTAGACGAGGGTTTGGGGTTGTGATGTACCCATTGTTTCCATATTTTTTATAGGGAAACTCAATTTCCTCCGAATTCGGTGAGATCCGCCACTAACTGTGACTCTTAATCCGTTTTTCACGCTTTGGACTGTCGGTAGTCTGCCCATTGTTGTTCAAATGCACACACGCATATAGTATGTATACTTGTGTATGTCTGTTCTCTTTTAAAGAATAATACTTATCTTAAAAGGGAAAGAATTTCCTCAACTTTTTGTTAAAGCAAAGTAGCTTTGATGTAAGTCTTGTTCATAAGTCATGGATTTAGTTTAAATTTAAAGATTTATTTAGACGGTCTCTAGCACTTGAGATCGTGTGGTTTACTTCAACCGGAATGGATCATTTATATTAGGTAGCTAACATACAGGTTAGTCAGTTAGGCCAAAGTCTAACATTGCTTTTGTACTACTGATTAATTAGCTATTAGACCAGATCTCGGGATTTTTATGTACATCATTCGATTAGTAACAGAAGATGCTAAGGTATATGAACATTTGTATAAAAAAATTCAATCAAATAGGATTTTTTTAAAAGTTTAAACCAATATTTCGAACAAACGTTACTGAACGAACCATAAGAGCATAACGCCCTTATGCATACTGCGATTGCATATAAAATGTAAGGATCACTTTTTAGGAAAACATAACATAAAGTATATAATATAATAATGTGAGTCAGTGAGCCAGTTGGAAAAATCAGCTGGAGATTCCTCTTTGAACAAATCGAAAGAAAACATGATTGGAGAGACAGAGGAGTGAAAAGTGTGAAAAAAGTTAAGAAGGAACGAAGGGATGCAACAATAACACTTTATACATGAGTCTCAACATGAAATAATATTATTGTCCAGCAATATGGAAAATGCAATCTGTGGAAATTTAATAAAAATATCACAATGAAATGTAAACTATGCCCTTAGTTCTTCGTTAGGGTCAAACAGCAGAATACCCATTGAAATGCAACGAAGTATGGACTAAAAGTAGATGCAATGGGGGTTTCCTTCGGGTATTACAGCGTATAGCTTATGATGACGTATCTAACTTTAAGTCTATCATATTTGTACGAAATGCAATGAAAAGCACAAAGCAACTAAGAAACACAACTTTCTAGGTTGAATATTAAAAACGGTTTTATTGAAATTTAGAGATTACATTTTTATAAATATGTAAACTTAGTTCCAGTAGAATTATCAGTTCAATATCGAAATAATTAAGCCATCATGCCATTGCTTCAAATTAAAAAATGAAAATTCTATGAGCTACTTGGTCGTTTTGGTATTTTTGAAATTAGGCAAACTGCAAAATTAAAACGTCAAACCTTAAGGTTCCTCGTCAATCTGTCGTATTTCCTTAGAATGTAAACCCTACGTTTTTTAGTACAGGAAGATATTGATTTTGTAATGGGAATGGGACATCCGCTTGTGTGTAAATTTATTGTCCCCATGAAATGAAATTTTTTAGAAAGTATTTCTAAATAGGCTTAGATCAACGTTTAAGACAAAGTCAATTTCACAAAATCTTTGCAACATGGTTGATATCCTTTACAAATAAATAGAAATATTTTTTTCGATCTTTCAAATTTAAAAATAAATAGAATGTCATCCCCATCGTAGATGAAACTACTTAATATGCAAAGACTTGGCAAAGAAACACCCAGCTAGGTCCGAAACCAATAAGTACAGAATAAAAATGAGTCATTAATATTCAGTAAGTCTACTTTACTTGAGTAGCCTAGTGATCATGGCTATTAACTCAAACTGTTTATTTTTTTGTTATTTATCCCTTATTCTGTCTATCATCACAAGGGCAAGAATTATAATCATCATCGATTAATCCTGCCCTGAGCTTGATTACTGATAGAACTAAGAGCTAACTGATTGCTTTTGTTTTGACTGTTCACATCACTCTGTGTGTGCTTGATAAATGAATGATAAATAAACTAATAAGAATGGTTTAATAATGTTTTACAAGTGTAGCTTTTGTATGCATTATAAGTGGTTGGTTAGTTCTAGTGATGATTGGAAGGGTTGAGGGTGTGAAATATAATCTAAGTCCAGGTGAGTTAATAAACGAAATGGAATTACTCTCCAAGGACTATTCAAAAGTCTTGGGTACATTTTGAAATGAAAACTCCTGTAAAAAATGAATTGACACGAGATATTTATAAAATTACAGTAATAATGGCTTCTGAACAGTTTCACTACTATAAACAATGTTTCGGAAGCTAGGAGCCCTGTAGAGTCAACCCTACTTAGTTTTATTTCTCATCACGATCTAAACCAGAGCCATCATTATATCTTTTGACAAGGGATCATCCATAAGTTTTGGAATAGTAGATTCAACCTAAGGCTAAGGTGACTTAAAATCCGATAAGGTGGAATTTACACGTGAATCATCCTGGAGGGATGAATATTGGCTACTTTTTGATAGAATGGAATAAGTAATTTGAATGAATAGAGAGTCAGAGTGACCAGGAGGGGGCCTTCATTAATCCACATTATTTACTGACACTACCACCACTGATGACTACAAATTTCCTATTTCTTTCTTTCTCTGTCTGTCTATCAGCTTACGGAGAAGAAGATTCATCCAGAGAGAATTCTATCCATTTAATCAGAAAATCAGCAGCTTGGAGATCATTAAGACCCCCTCTGAATGAGAAATAAGAGATGAGTTGGCTCAATGAGTAAATTGCACTTTGTACTTTTGTACTATAAGGGAGGATTGAACAAGTCGATTTATCAGCTTAAAAAAGAGGTGAAAATAATTCAGGGTAAAATATTTCTGATTCCAAGAGGAGATACTAGAGTGACTGACTTTTGAAAAGGAACTGAAGGATAATTCTTATTAAGTATATAACAGAGTATTGGAAATGTATGGTTGTAATTTTGCTTATTAAGATCAAATTTCAGTACCTAACATAAGCTAGGTAATTTCTGAACTAGGTGCTATAAAAAAGGTGTACAAGCTACTGGGTTTTTGATACGGGCAGGTGAGATTGCGTAAATGGATATCAATTGATTAATATTAGATTAAGAGTAGAAAAAGGAGTTAGTGAGGATTTAGTGTTAATGACTCTTCTTAAATTCCTATTAGTACATTAGAGTATGTTAGAGGAACAAGAATGAATTGCAGCATTAAACTTTATTAACTCTAAGGAAATACGGAAAAGAGGCTTAGGAGCTGTTGGAATAGTGTGGGCTAGGAAGAGGATGAAAAGGTAAAATGACCATTTCCGGAGAAAATACATGTAGGGCTTGATGTTAAGTAAAAGTGCTTTTTTACAGGTAAAACTCTTCTTTACCTGCGGCCTATGGCTCAGTGGATACCAGACAAGTTAAAATTTGAAATTACTCAGGAAGAAGAGAAAGCTGGAGAAGTGTACAGGGTGAAGATATATTTTTATCCAAGGAGAATACCTAATTATTTGTGGCGATCTAAAAAAATGGGTGAGCATGAGCTTGGAACATTTGGGGAAATTTTAATTACTTTTTTAAAAGATTTCAAATTTTTCTTAAACCATCTATCATTAATTTCCGTTAAATTTCCTATTTTATTTAATATTTAGTCTTATTCCGGAAGGAAAATGTTAATAAGTTACTTATCCCTAATTTCTTTTAATCGGTCTAATCAATAGTTTGATTTAGTCCCAACGTCAAATTAAAATTGTACTTCCAAATCGACAATTCTGCCACAGTTTAAAAAACAAGGAACAGCACCCTGTATTTATGTCTTTACAATAATAGAAGAGACAGGTTGATTAAGGAAAAGGTTTCTTATTTCACTATTACTTAAAGGAAGGAAACTAACTTTTGTCTGAAAAAGTAAGTCAAATAAGTAGGAAGTGAATGAGAGGACTTCCAAGTACAAAGGAAGGAGGATCAGATCATTTCATTAAAGGAACTCATTGATTTCAATATAAATAAATATCTTCGTCCTCATTCCACCTTTTAGAGTAAAAACCTTCTCTCATAGTAACAATCTAACGATATTAAGGCAAATAGAGCCACAACTATGGTACAAAGAGAAAGTAAGAATATTCTAAGAAAAAGGTGCACCTTTCCCTTCTTCATTAACTTTATGTCTTGGTACATGCACATATCTTATTCCTAGAGTCATACACATATAATAATATCCCTTAATCATTTAAAATTTGATCTTGTAAAGATTTCCGTTCGTGGTCGACCTAACATCATACAACTCAGTCCAACTACCGTATTTTACTATTTAAACATCTTATAACATTTTCAGCTTTCTCCCTGTATCAATTCTCTGCTTTTTAATCATATTGGTTGGAATTGAAAGGGAAAGTATTTATCTTTAAAAGGAACTTAATTATTTACAAAAGGGGGTTTAAATTCAAAGAATACATTATGCACTAAATGCATTGATCTAGATTCGAGGAGAGAATATAATAGAAATGAAAAGAAAAGGACTTTTTAGTAGCTTGTTGAAGCGAATTTCCTTTTGTATTCTTTCTACCATCTATAGTAGACTGTAGTCTCTCTATAGTAGTTTTATTTCTTGGCTGGATAAACTTACCTGGATTTTTGGAAAAAGTCGGAATGGAAACTCATTCCATGGAATTACACTCACGTTTATACATGTACACAAGTCAATGGCTTATATTATTATTACTAACTCCTTCCTCTGTACTATGTCCTCTCTTACCATCTTACCTTGTACTGTGCCTTAGGTGATCTTAGGTATTAAGTTATTTGTGTCCAAATCCTTTTTAAAAGATGTTCTGTTCAGCTATTCGAGGCAGTGAGGGAAAACGAGGTCATTGATAGGTACCACTTGTGATGAGGTCCCTTTCTAGTTCAATCTAATAGATGTATTATAATAATTTAAGTATTTTATTGGAATAGGTTATACACAATTTTCAGACCTGACCTGTAGACCCTTGGTGCGGGGTCAAGTGAAGGGTGTTATAAAAAAGTTGGGTTAGATTCTTATAAATGTACAGAGAGACATTCTAAAAGAAATTTATTACACCGTGTCTTAATCGAATTTTATATTTAATGGATGAAAATGCTCATTTTGTACAAGTAATAGCTTCAGTATTTCAAGAGCATGTCTCCGGTTTCTAATCTTTACCACCATCATTCTTTAATGGCTAATTTTTTGAATGCATTTCTTTGCATTTGTTATAAGGCTCATCATGAATGAAATGAAATTGGCAGGATTTGGTTATTATTATTCTATATATGTGACTTAAAGTGGAGCCGAGTCCGTATTTCAATTTAGATTTGAAAGAGTTTGCTCTTGAATGATTATTGGGTACACTACATATTAAAAATGAATGTGAGCCATATGAGTTTGTACATTTAAATGAGATAAGCCATTCAAAAAGCATGCCTGATTTGAATTTCTAACAGAACTCATCTACTTCGGTAGACACAGGATTACCTCAGTTAAACTATGCACATTCATTTTCCACATTTTCTTACCTGTTTTGTACAAGACTTATGAACTGAAGCAAGCTCGTTCGTTGGTCTATCCAGTTTGTTAAACCTCTATAATAGCATGTAAAAAGTTAAGAAGTTTAAAAGCGGAAAGATGTGTAGGTAATCGTAATAATAACATCGGTATGGAAGAGACTTTTCTCTAGTGTATGTATTTGTATTCGGAATCGTCCATTATTCACGTGCCTCAATTTTCTTCAAGTGTTTGCCTCTTCCCTTTGCCAACACGCTCCTAAAAGTTTTCAAAGGGCTGCTGTGACACAAAGTAAGGGTGTATAAGTGAAAGTTATAACAGCGCAGAAAATTGGACACTGAAAGGTCAACCACAACGACGCTGGCCCACCCGTCAAAGCGTCCCTTAATGCGGTCTCAAATCTCACCCGGGGCTAAAGCGGACAGCAAATTAGTAAATAACTTTTTAAAATTCCTGAGTATAATTATTGAATGGTCCGTTTTGCTTCCGGTATGGATATTTGTGCCTGGAAATATTACTGCACACTCCGACATGAGAAGTATAACACAATATCAATATATTAAAGAGGACAGACTCATTTATTTTGTGACTTTTGAGAAGCTTTTGTGAATTTCCAGGTAGAGTAGGATAGGACATGGGGACGGGAGGAGAGTTTGATTTGAATGTTGTAAATATTCTATAGGTAGGAAATAAGAGGGTTCTTCTTAGGTCCTATTTGATAGAGGAGATAGTCTAGGAAGTGAGTCATGGGATGGCATGACTCTTTACAAGATTAGTTGTTATGGCCAAACTAGGTCTACAGGTTTTCAGGTGAATGTGCAAACTGAGTATAATATTTCACAAAAACGAGTGTATGAGAGTCACTAAGGAGTTATTTTATTACATTGGCTACAAACGGGCTACAATACACAATGTATCTTTTGATGAAAAGTGGCCCATTTCATTGTCATTATACATTTCCTCTCTATCTACTTTTTCCATTGAGGAGGTTCCCTCTGAAAGTGTGTGTGCATTCATGGAGAGAGATTCTAGAGAAACTTCCTCATCCTAGTCAAATAGCAAATATGCAAAAATATTTTACACTTCCTTTCTATCAAATAACTTTCTTATGTCGAATTTACCCGAAATATTGTGCGTAGTCTTGGGATAGGAAGATTGCGTTGGAAGAGGGGAAAATGTAGCAAAGTTGATTTCTTACACAATTTCATACAATAGATGCTTATGGGTCTTTTACTTTTGAATCATTTTAAAAGCTGAAATCAGAAAATCTTTTACTGAAAGGATTTTTTTTATTCCCGGAACTTCAGAAAATTAAAAAGAGAAAGACTGACTTATTCATCTTCATTCCGGTTTAATTGATCTAAGTCTGTAGCTTTTAAGTATAAACAAATGGCAATGCAAAACTATGAATATCCCTAACATGGGACAGGAAACAAAAGTCATTTGCAAACATTTTTTCCTAAATTCATCGGTCCTATAAGTCCAGTCCAATTTTGATGACCTATTGGCATATTTCTATACCTTGTGAGTTGGTCACTGCTAAAAAATCATGAAAATTTGTACTTTCAATCTGTTTCCTTATGGGATTTTGCATTACTTTACACCTACTCTAGTTTTTCAGCTGTTTAAAATACCATCTGAACCCGTGAACCCTATTGCCTTACTTTAGAAATAAAAGAAAACCATTTCTTAAATTATTCACCTCAGCATTGCTCACCCTTGCAACAAAATCATTTCAAAAAATATACTTTTTGCGCATTCAAAATTTCAAATAAAACTAAAGCAAACTGCAATGCTGTCAAATATCAAATAATTAAGTTATCTCCCATTTCCTTCCAGCAAATAAAACTAGTCTTCTATATTAATTAAGACCCCACCCATGGATATTTGCATACATAAAAGTTTTGTCAACCTCCTAGGGTGACATTAGTGACAGACTAGAAAAATACATATGACTTGAAATTATAAAGTTAAGCGAGAGAGAAAAAGTGGCTGAGATTAGTGTGAATATGAAATACAAAACTACTAAACTACCACCACTCTTTCCGTGTTCATCTTCCGAATTCAAAACTCTCTCTCTCTCTCTCTCTCTCCCATATAAGTCCCAATGGAGAGACAAGTGATAAAAATGAGGCAATAAAAATTCACGATTTCTAATTAACTTTTTTAATCTATGGAACCACAGTTAGTACACCATAGAGAGACAGCTCAGCTTCCCTTAAACATTTTACTTTCATTCTGTACAGAGCCGAGCCCTTTAAGCAAGTAGACCCTGTATCCAACCAGAGAGACTCTTGTCTCCAATCTCCTTCCTATTATTATACTACTTAATGCATTCTTCTCACTTTTTTATTAATTTGTCCCTTGGATTTGCATCTGCCTCATTTCAATCCTCTCTCATTCATCCGGGACATATCACACACTTATGACTTTGTCCTATCTCCTACCATCATCATTGTCCCTAGTCCCATTTTATTACTGAAAGAAAGCCAAAGCTCGCATATCTATCTGAATGAACGACCTACGACCCTCCAGTCGTAAGTGGTCCCATCATGGACCCAAGCACATACACACAGCCTGCTCTATGTAAAAAGCAAAAGTGTAAAAAGTCATCAGTTCCAACTGCTGATGATTACTTACTCCTATAGTATGGTCTATGTGAGGACGAGGGCCACTTGGAGAGATGAGTTGATGTTGGATGTGTGTCTGAGTATAAAAGTAGTTGGAGTGTGTAGTCTCAAATATTTTATTTTTGCTTTGGGTCATTCGTCATTCTTGACTTTTTTAACGAAGCTGATTTGCCATGCCAAGGCAAATGCATTTGATTGCCTTCATTTCATTCCATTTCTCTCTCCTGTATACGTATGGTTCCTCATGCTGACTCATCGAATTTAATGTCCTTATAGTCTCCCCGCATGTTTTTTACATTCTTTTTACATCTTTTTACTCATCTGTAAAGAAATTCAAACAAGTAGTGGCTATGAAGGAGTATTAGGAGTGACCTGGCTGACCCGATGCAATAATGCATTTAGCCGGAGAAAAGACCGAGAGGATAATATTAACAAAAGAGATTTGCAATCAGCTCGATTGAAGAGATCAGAGATGTGATTGATTTAAAAGGAGGACGATTCTCCTTGTAAGCATAAAGTTTAACCTTGTAAGTGTACATTGGCAGTGGTGGTTAGTTGTGATGCGATGGTCGGTCGTAAGTCGTCTTCGTGAGTTAATAAAATAAAAAAGCACTGCTGGACTTTTACTCTTGGACTTTGGTTCATTGGTCAGGGTTCAAAATTGAATTAAGACTATGCCTTAGCTACTAGTTGGTATTGGTGGCTAGTGTGTATGTATTGAGATCTTTGTATTTGTATGTGATGTTGGTAGAAGGAGTGTAGTGGTGGTAGTAGTGGTATGGTTTTGCTATGGTTAGTGAACTCGTCTCTCTGCCTGCCTCACTAACTCCAAGCAATTTAACTTCCATCCATCCGGATCTTTTTTCCCTACCCGGAATCCGAATGGACGGCACAAGTGCATTTCTATTGCTTTTTCAAAGGTTGGAAATAATACTAAGACAAAAACCAACTCGGGTAAAAATGTAAGTAAGTCACAGAGCGGAAAATCCCTATTTGCTACTGCAACGAAACTTGCTTCGGTTATCATTGAGAAAATCCGAGTTTTTTTTAGCTTGCATGCAAGTCCGAGAGATTTAAGTCAGTCAGTATGGATAGAAGTGATTGGTTTGGTCAATACTGACTGATGCTATTGTTGACGGTGATGATCCTATACAGATTGGAGGGTTTGTAAACTATGGGATGCAATTTTTAAATGAAATATATGAGACAGTTGACCGGTTATGGCATATTAAATCGGGAGATACTTTTCCTAGTTATGGGAAATGTTAACGTATTGGAATATTTTACAAGACAATTTTAGACAATCCCATTAGAAAATTTAGTCTTGACTTGTTTAGTAGATTTTCTGGTACTAAATGAATACCAGAAAACTTGTCGCATCGTAAAATTTAATGAATTAATTATGTCGAAAATTACATTAAATTTAGTCAGATTTTACCACTAGATTTATAAATGTTCCTTTTACTTGAATTGAAAGTTTGATCTTTTTTTTTGTTCCAAGATGAGAATAATATGGTATAGTAGTAGTAAAGGCCAAGCTAGTAGTTGAAAATCCAATGCAGACAATAAGTCCAAAGTAGCTGTTTGTCTAATTTATTAAGCTGATGCTAATGCTATAAGTCAATCTGCATTTACTCGAGAGAATGTCTTACAGTCTGAAGATACCGGGTAATCCCCCAATGGCTGTGACACATACGGAATTCCCTTTTCGGGTTTGCTCATAAAATAAATGAAAATGAGTTCACGGAATAAATTTGATTTTTAATAAAATATCTTTGAAACGTTTCCCGTTTGGTATCTCTTGCACAGGTGCCTTTACTTAAACAGTCAATTTGCTCTAATTAGAAACAATGGCAATAACATTTTTGTACTTTTTGAGCAACCCCTAATCACCATGAAATGTAAAGGTGACAATCAAAATGCATTTGAGAGAGATAATCAAGAGATTTATCATCATGCATTATTATCATAAAGTTGTATCCGTGTCGAATATTATTATGTAAAATGTAAAAGGCGTCAACCATGTCACGTCTATCACTTTGTTGACCCCAGGTCACGTCACCCTATACACCTACCGAATGGGTGAGGAGTGTAGAAATACACACACATTGTATAATAAATACACTCTCCTTCTGTTTAACTTTTGTTCGTGATGAAATCTAAAAAAGCTTGAGTTTTGAAACAAAATGTGTGTAGCCGGTTGCATAGGGAATCGTCAGAATAATCACACAAGTCCCAAGGCATTGTGCCCTTCGTCATCAAATTCGTATTCACAGTGTTGAGCAGTAAGCAGTGTCAGTAACTGGTTAAGAGTTGTTCAAAAATTATATGGAAGAAAATTGCTGAAATTTGCTCTGAGCCCTTGATCTTAATTTTTAGAGTGTATAGGGTGAAAGATTAAACTGTATAGGAATAGCGATGTCTCAAGGACTCGACCAAAAGCCCGAAAATTAGCCCCAAATGCACCCACTCCATACCGTCCGAAGCGTTTAAATTAAAACAATCAGCGTTGCTAATTAATTCCATAATTTATGAAAAGTCCCTTAAGTTTGAAAAGCACACAGGGCTATTGGGATCGTTGATGTGAATTGCGATTATAATCTCCTATCATCATCATCATCACCATCATGACTTTCAGTTTTTATTCAGCGGGTCCGCAGAGATAAAATCCGAAATTCGGGAAAAGCTTTTACTCTGTGTTTATTCAGAGGGAGAGAGTATTTTTTATTCGTTAGTTACTTTTACTCACTTACCCATACCTTTTATACTTTTTATTATCTACTTTTGCCCACACTGCCTACCTCCTCGTTCGTGCATGCATGATACACAGGCTAGAAGTTAGAAATCTTTGAAAAGGCACTATTCTATTGTATTGTGTAACATCTAGGAAAATAAAAATAAAAAGGCAGGCAGTGGCAGTAGTACTTAAGTTGAATGAGTTTTGAGTGTTCCATTTGCCCTCCTGACTGACCTCACTTCTCATTCACGTATATTATACATATACCTATTTACTTTCTTTTACAAATGTATACACTTTAAGCTCACAACAGTTCAATAGAACAGGAAAGAACTAAGAACGAACCGAATTTCGGTTTTACTTGTTATCCCTCATTCAGTTAGGAAGGAAGATTGTACTTTTACTAATACAATAAAAGGTACAAGGTATTTCTATGAGAGGAAGGCTCTGTCTATAAGTCATGCACAAGTTTCATGAAATGCATCATTTACCAATGGGTCTTTAGCCTATATGAGGATTTGATAAGGTGTCGATATGGACATCAAAGTTCCCTACGGATGAACACAGGTCAACATGCACCCTTGGCTTAGCCCCTACTCAATGTCTCTACATAAAATGTGACCCTTTCTCACAGATAAAGTCTTATCTTAAGTACTGCCATCAACACCAATCCCAACCACCCAAAATGTCATCAATAAAACTTTCCACGATTTACAAAAGATCCCCCATGATAATAAGAAATACAATCAAACTTTTCCTCATGTTAAGTTGTGCAGTTTTAGTTGTTTTTGGATTATGGAATAACTCACGCCATCCATTTCACAATGGATCTTATTTTGTTTCATGTACCAAGACCTATTACATAGTAACATTATTACAATATACGGTTGAACCCTATCGTTCTAGAGTGTGGACTTGTGATGTTGATATATGAAATGCCATGTTTTGCTTGGTAGAGTGAAAGAGCAAGCTTCCAGAGTCAGAGTTGACGGTCCGTGGGTGACGGTAACGCGACGGTACATTATGCCACTACATGCTACTGGTTTTATTTTGTCAACCGATCTCCATCTCCACCCAATGCAACCAATTGCCATTCCAAGCATGCATATCGCATGATACGTGTACACAATGTCTTATCGGATCTCTAACTCCCTTACACTATGACTCCAACTTAGAAACATGAGTGTGTAGTTATAATATTATTACAGCTTTAATAGTATCCTCTGGGTGCCTATTATAATTATATGAAAAAACCACGTGCCACCAACCACACTACTGCCATAGGGTCAAGGGAAACCTGTCAACTGGGATTAGAATTTAGCTCAAGTTGTCATTTCATGTCGTGTCATTTCTCTCCATGCACCGGGTCCAAAGGTGCATAATAAGCGATATTTATTAAATGCGCGTCCACTCATTATCAACTAGTTATATAGTCAGTTGTGGTTTTCTTATAGGGATAAAATAAAGTCTCATTTATTAAATTATATTTAATTAATCACCAAAACTAAATTCGGACTCTTTGTACATTTTGACATCTTTTAAGAAACCAACGATATGGAATCAGTAGCTTGGTTTTAGTAATTTATTTAGCCATTTAAAATGAAATAAATTAACACTTTCTTTGTATGCATTTCTACACTATTAATTGGCAATAGCACAAGGAAAGAGATTTCATATCAAAGCATATATAGGTAAATGATAGCTTTGACCACAGGGGGCAATCATATATGACCTTATTCCTTCCTAAAGCGTTTTAATTCCATAAACTTTATTACATGGTGTATTTTTAAAGTAAATCTTTTTATAAGTGTAGAGTGGAGGCAAATGAATATGAAAATCATAATAATTTGGATTCTTAACAAGTACATATACACTACCCCTTTGTCTCAAAATGATTTTTGAATGTGTCTGATTGATCTGCTGATGTGACTCAAATGTGGAGTGAAAATAGTAGAAAGTGTTGGCTGACCAAAGTAATTATTTCCTTAGTATAATAATAACTTAGCAGGTATTTATTAATCCCTCGTTTAAAATTTCTACATAAAAATAAAATAACTATTTAAATGATTATTTTCTTAGAGATTTGTTCTTAAATGGTTTTATTTGGTGTTTGAGTTAGTTAACGAGAGGGATTAGATAGATCCTTTTCAGAGTACTCCAATCACCAGTATTAGGTGTAGGCCCTATTGCCACATAGGCTCTATTAGGTGTAGACATTATTATTTTTTTTAGTCGTTCATTAATAACGTTCTTCAATTTTACTCTCGTTTTTAAGGGAAAGACTGACGGGTTTGAGTTGAAAGGGAAAGACAGAGTTTGTAAGGTTCGATTGAGCAATTCGGGGTTGATATGACCACCATAGTAATTTTTGCACATCTTTTTTGACTGGCCATAAAATCTCATATAAAGCTCAGTTAGGGTTTCCAAATCATCCAAAACTTCCAAGAAAGTTCAACACATTCCTAATGAATGGACCGAGAAAGAAATAAGGGTGGAAATAATTTCTCTTTATTTTCATTGTTGATTGTTAGTTAGGTAATAATAACATCAAACTGGATATAATATACACGTCTAGTTAGGTTCTTGTATATTTGTTGGTTAAGATTAGGAGAAAAACAACTTTCCAGCCTGTCACGACATTACTTCATTTATTCTACTTAGGTAGCCCCAGCCTAGTGATATTATTACAGGTGGACAGCTTTAAGTAACTAACTGCTATCTTGAGCTTGGGGCTCGGTTGGGGCAAAAAAAGTTTTACAACAACCAGAAGTAAACGGAGAAAAACCTATAATTTTCTAATCGACTTGTTTTTTTATTTTTTACTATTTCCACCTTCTTGAGGAAAAGTATTTTGCAAAAAAAAGTGAAACATTTAACTACTCCAATTATAAATAAAAGTCGTTAATAATGTTTTACTTTAGTGTACCAGATACGGGATTGAATTCCACTTTGGTTTATCCCAGTCCCACACAAGCATACTTGGATTTTTATCCAAAACCATATTTTATAGTATAAAATTCTAGAAGAGGTTCATGATTGATTATTATCACACGCTGTTCAAAACAACGCTTCTACTTCCTTTATTGGATTTCATTCAGCGTTAAGAGTCAAGTAGGACCAAATCCTGATTTACTCCAGTAAGGCAAATCCATATTGTTCAAATGTCAAAAAGCCCACATGGATTTACACGTAGTGAAAGTACTTGAGGCAAAAAATGCAAATAAATGAAAAGGTAGAATAATTAAGTCCAAGTGGAAGGTTGAAGTACTTGTAGTTATTTGGGAAGGACGTGTGTAAAGCCTCCAGTACTGGAGTAAATAAATGAAGCATTATTGTATTAACTTTGGCATACGTGTTTTGTTATATTATACAACATGGACAATATTCAATTCTAGATTGTACTGTGTAAATATAATGCTTCCTATTTATTATTATTATTTGCTTATCTTTATAAACGAATGAATGGAGTCGTGTGGATTTATTTAGTTTGGATTTAGATTTATTTACTAAAGTAGTAGTAGTAGTAGTAGTAAGGGAGAGGCTTGTTTGTCCAAAGGATTATTTTAACTTTATTAGAATATAATACTAGGAATGAGATGGATGAAGGCACAGAGGCAGAGTGGGTATCCAGTTCATTGAAATTTCGCAAATCAGTTGTAATCCTGTGATTTAGCATGTTCTTGTGCAAATATTTGCATGACTTTCCATGCCCAGAGAATAAAATAAATGTCTCATTTAGGTGTTCTTCCCTCCTCCCTCGTTCCTTCTTATGGACTTATGGACTCACTCACTGAATTATAACTACTCACTAATACCCTTTTCCTAAATTATTATTTACATGCAAACCTCACCTAAGGCCTATTTCACAGATACAGTCCAAAGGGGGTTGTCTACTAATCCTGTGCCTCTTTTAATATCTTTTTACATTTTTTGGTTTGAGATTAACGCAACTCAACAGTACATTTCTGGTACATTGACTTTTAGGAGTTAACAATCAAAAAACGTCCAAACGAGACATTTGTATTCTGAGGCCAGGAAAAGAATTCAAAAACGATGAGAAATTCATACCGATAAAGGTTTAACTTGATTCAATTTAAATATAGTTTTGGTAAGGAATGAACGGCTCAGTCAGTACATGAAAGTTGCATGCAGTATTTTTATAAAATTTCATATGAGAATTGCATCGCATGTAGAATTGAGTTGGGAAGTAGGTACATGAACAATCTGGAGCCACCACCACTTCCACAACTACTGCCGGACCCAACACCCGGAAACTCCACCCATTCTCTCCGTTTTATTCAAAAAAACAAACAAATGTGAAATTTAACGCGCTATCTCCCTTACACAATAACTTAGGCATTTATATTGTATTATTAATACGTGTTATTACCAAACTACATATGCAGTTTGAGCAATTCATCAGCCAATATACACTTAAAAAGTGGGTGAGCAACAACTTAATCTCCTTTCTTAGGCACCACCACCACCACCAAGCCAGAGAACTCCTAATTGGCCATGGGCCTTTCTCATGAAATGAAACGATATCTACATTTATGTCTAAAATGCTCAACCTCAAGTGAGTAGTCTACAAGAAGTATATTCAATTGCAAACCTTTGAATTAACATCATGCACTTTTTCCTCTCTTCGTGTACAAAATAATTTTCGGGTATAATAGGCACTCGTTGACACTATGTGGGTACTGCTCATAAATCTGGTCATAAAAGTCAGGCTAATTATTTCCGTAATGATTAGAATAAGGATTTAAGTAAAAGGGTTAGAGGTAGTGGACAACTTGTGGCGTAGACTCACCTGTTTTACACTTAATTAGCTGCAATTCTACCTAACAACATTATTTTTAAGGGCCCTTTGATATTTTTAGAGCTTTGACGTGTATTATATAATTTTTGGAACAATTCAGAGATATTTAGGGTGTTTTTTTTGTTTAAAAAAAAGTCACATCAGGTTTTCAGTCAGTTTCACCAGATAAAATCTTTTTCATTTTTATTCCAATTTACCAAAGAAATTGTGCAACATTTCTCACCCTTTCTAGTAAGTTTGTGAACAACCCATTTTGCAAATTACTGACTGATTCACTCCAAGGAGCTTTATTATATTTGAGAAAGGAAAAAGACATCGGAGATCAGAGAAGGGTTACATGGCCCTAGTACTTTGGTTAGTAGGATGGTGCCAGAGGTCTGCGGTTAGGAGTTAAGAGGACAAGAAACTAGAAAGTGAATGAAGAAGTCCTCTTTTTGGTTGTGGTCTGTGGGAAGTAGTTGCACGGCTCAACCTCCGATACCGAGTTGGAAAAGGCTCGCCAAGTTTTTGCATTTGACATGCAAATAGCCACTCCACCACGACGCTTTTGACTTTCCTACACAAAAAAATAAAAAATTGGCTTGTATTACCAACACTTCCAAGTTTAGTTCAACTCTAAGAAATGCATCATACACACATACACACACACACACACACACTACATTTACATTTAAAGGTGCCCATTAAATTATATCTCTCGTGCTGTAGGCATCATCATCATCCTCTTTCTGTCTTTCCTCTTAGAAAATATATTTTATGAACAAAAGAGTGTCTACACAAAAATATGATATTCATACCCGAATCATGTTTTCAACTCGATAGACTTGGTGGTGGGTTTCTCGAACTTCTCCAAGAGTTTCTACACTCCAATGTGGATAAAGCTCACTTATTCCAATATTACATAATACATACCTAAAAGGGCAAAGGGTCGCTAGCCCCAAAGGTTTTCTATTTTTAAGGGCATTTGAACAACAGTTTTTGGAATATGGATGGAAAACATTAATTCTGATGAGAAATTTTAGAATAATTGGATTAAAAATTAAATTATTAAGATGTAGCAAGGGAAAGTTTTAAAATTTCTTCAAATTTTATAAAATCTAGGCCTAGCATGTAGAAATGCAAGGAATGATCCTTAGTAAGGGTTTAAGTTTTCCAACCCTGCATTTTTGTATTATTGCTATTGCGATTTCAGAAGTGTATGTGTATGTTGTGTATGTGCGGACTTTTAATATATATTCCATCCGCGTACGAACATCGTACTCGAGAGAGGTTTCAAGCCAGAAACTCAACATCAACACAAAAGAAAATGACTTTATGTATTCAACGATTCTATTCCGACCTCGGATGGTTTGATAATATAAATAATATTATGAGGTGGGTCTAAAATGCCAAAAATTTAAGGTTTCTAACCTTCTACCCTTTTCCCTGCATTCTATACCTATAGGTAGTAGTCTCAAAGGGGTCGTCCAATTATCTTGTATGTCATAGTTTGATTGAAATTTTGTATACTTTGATCGTCCTTTGTTTCTGAGGAGATATTTGGAATCTCCGAGGGCCTTAAACAGTTTTGGGGTAGACTTGCAGGGCTCCTGATGCTACTATGAGGTACCCTGTGGTATTCACATATTCCCCGTTAATTTTTAAAACTTCTGGCAACCTGCTGATACTAATTCCGAAAAGATTTAATGTTTCCTAAGAGCCCTAACCCACACAGAATCTCTTTGATTAATTGATGATTGAAGGATAATATTACCCATAAACTGGTAAAAAGATTGCAACTGTTTTGTGGAATCTACTTTTCCCTATTTAACTAACAAGAACAAAGCTAGTAGCTAATAATTCCCTAAGTAACAAGATTTATAAGCAACCCCTTTTATGTAATAATGCATAAAAGAACAAAGCGCGTGTATTGCATCTAGCCTTAACGCACAAAAGGGTTAAAGTACCTATAGATCCAAGATAGTACGTACCATTCTATTCAAATCGGAAATGCAAGTCCATGGTTTCATTTTATCAGTAGTGGAGATGGCCCATTTAGAATGATCCTTGGCTGCATCAAATTTCCCGTCAATGTCTGTCAAACGGGATTCTTCAATGTTTACCACATCCGGGATATCCGGGTCGCAGTGAGAGGTCATCCGACCCCCGGCTCCATTTCTCCAAGATTGCACAAGAAGATCAGTGTTGAGGGCAGGGGCAAGCCAATCTGAGTATATTCCTCCATAAGGATAAAAAACCAGCCACAGTTAGGAAAAAATGTATGTAAATGCAGTTGTACACAGACAGTTTTCATATTATTATCCTATTTGTATGCAGATAAGAAGGCCTCTTGTGCTTCCATAAAACATTCAAATTCATACACACACACACTACTATCTCCTCACCACGTTTATACACTTTATATAAGGTTATCATGTGTTGCAAGGTTTTAAAAATTTTAAGGGGTCCTTTATGCAATGTGATTGACATAAAGGGTGAAGAGGGTGCATTTTCTTGACCTTTAGGCAACATTTTATCAAATCCACTTCATCTTTAGCTAATAACATATCAATTAAACCTTATCCGTTTAACCGGCCTCTTATAATCTGGTAATTTCACCTAAAACTTGTAAAAGAATAGTGGAACAAGATTTATGAAGAATTTTCTACTATAATATTAACTGCCTGTACATAAAAAGAGTGGAAAAGTTGTAGTGAGTGTTTTTTTGCAAATATTTTGTACAAACCTTTTGGATATCTTGAAGACTTGGCAAAGACACTGAATCTCGTTCCACCACTACTACCACTACCACTACCCGATGAAGGCAATGAAGAAGTCACGGTGAAGCTTTTGAATCCTTTAGTATTTTTCGTACTTACTTTAGACGTTTTGTTAGCGGTAACAACTTGTTGTAAATTAGGAAGGCGTATTTCTTGGGGAAATGCCGAGTCATAAAATGTTGGCTCAGAATAGGTCAAAATTTCTCCTACCGTGGAATCTAATTGTTTATTGTCTACTGAAATGCACATGAATATTTGTGCAAATTTAAGAGATGATGTCCAGTAGGAGTAACTTTTTCTATCTGGTGAGGGGAAATTCGGTGCGGAATGTTGAAGCCAGAAACCTCCTTTTTTTCCAGAGACTATGAAACCCTTTGTGTGACCTGGGTGACTTCGAGGTTTGGGTTTGTTCTTTTGGGTTGGGGGTTGGTCGTTGTACATAACATAAGCTAGATTTATTTTCTGCAAATGTTTTGAATCACAAAGATAATTTTTAAGCCATTCAAGTATCCTATTGTAATTATTTGTTTTGATCGGTCTAATTTTACGAATTTCTCAGGATTTAATCACCCGTGAAATAATCCTGCTAATTGATTTTTGAAAAGTTAAGTTTTTTATGTACATTAGACACAATCTTGTCCATGTAACATTAACAAATTAAAATTTTAAAAACAAGATGACACCAAATGAAACAAATTACCAGCATTAACACCAACACGGGAAGCGATACTTAGATACAATAAAAAACACATACATAGATAAGAAATAGATATTCATCCCATAATCCATCACACGCAGCCTAGCATAACATTTCATAAGTTAAAAGTCTCATGAGAACGCAAATCAGGAAATAACCTTCTAATTAATTCCCACAACAAAACTCAAGGTTACACTTCACCCATACACTTAAAAATCATATCATCCAACTCACCTTATCATACAAAGGAGCCATAGTCACCCCCAAAATAGAATCATTTTGAGTGATAAGTCTCTCGGATGAAACCCAAGAGTCCGAATCGGGTAACAAAAACAAATATTTTGCTCCTTTCCACCTTGCACCATCTGAAGAGTTTGTGTCTCTTGGCAGCTTGTACACAGTATACCTATAAAAAACGGTTCCAGAAATAACCCGATGCTTCAGTTAAAGGATCACTTGAAAAAACAAATCATACATCTTGTAAAGCCTCTCTAGATCAGTGGTAGTAGGAAAAACCTTTGTTTTAAATTCATTCAACCCCAACAACGTAACAATTTAAAGGTATTTTACGAGGATTGAGCAAAGAGGGTTGGTTTACTTTTACATTTGGACCGTAAGTCTTCTACTTCTAGAGGTAGTGAGTATTTATTTTAGGTAGTTTTATTTCTAGGTAGAAGAGATCCACACTACTCACCAGGGAACCTCCTTGCCAGATTCATCTTTGCAATTAATTTCTTGTTTCTCCAAAGAACTAGAGGATTTTACAAGTCCACGGGAATTTACGAGCCCAACCACTCCCCCTGTTACAAACAACCACAAAAACATTTCCACCCCTCCCATTTAATACCCTTTTTACTTTATGTATTTATGTAGGAATCCACCACCACACTACTAAAACCCTCACTCTCGGCTAGCTTGTTAAAACCAAATAATTCTCTACAAGGCTAATTAATATATTCGCTTACAATTGTTTCTAAAATATCATCCTTTGAGTTAAATATACAAGAGAGTAATAAAAAAGGTCTTAGTAGTATTGATGTGTGTTGGAGTGATGGTGAGTCAAATCTGATACCACAGGCTCTCACAATTAACACTGTCTACTAAATATTATTAAATTGAACCTAGTTTAATTTATTAACAACTGCTCCTACTATCAAGTAATGCTCGATTGCGAAATATTGTTGATTAATTAATTTTGCAAAAAGTATAAAAGCAGCAGGAAGGAGTTGTGGTAGTTTGGTAGTAGAAGTGGGTTTGCTTGCACTTATTATTTTACAAAAGGTATCAAACCTGTATTAGCAATTGACTCATACTAACTTCGTTAGAATTCGTCTATTTACCTCATTATAACATGTAAGTTGATTAGCAATTTCACGTCACAGATTTCTAGAGAGGTGGAAAATGTTTATGGAACAAATTAGGACGATGACTGATGAGTGTGATGCGTCTTTCAGAGAATTTATCACGTGTGAGGTTTGGAATTTATTGTTTTGTTCTAGGTATTATGAATATGCATAGTTGAGTGAGTGTGCTTATTAAAGGATTGCTAGTTGAAGTTAATTTGTAAGGATTTTTGACAAAATAATGTGAATTACAGGGCCAATGCTTAATTAATTAGTCACTCAAATGCATTTCAAATTTCTATCTGGAATTTGAAATGAATTCATTAAGTTTAGAATCAAGTGATGAAATAATCTCATGTGAGTATGAAGTATGCAAATCTAACTCAGTGTATTAGTTTCGTTTTTATAAAAACACATTTTTCTTCAAGGGGTCTCAAGTGTGTAGGCTATATATTTAATTTTATCAAGTGCACTTAGGTAAGCTTTTTGGTACTTCGTGTTTTCCACGGTTTTGAATCCTTCTAATTATTTACAAGGATTGATGAAAACTTTGATTAGTTTGACATTTGAACGCTGTCGCAATCGTGAATATAAAAAAAACTATTGTGAAATGTATTTTTTATTTCATAATCAAATCTCAATATAAACACTGGTAAAGAACATGGCATTCTATTCTTATAAATTTCTGTAAGTCTTTAGTGTGTAAAAAATGTTAGAATGAAAGCATGAAGTCTAAAGTTCATATAATTTATTTTCATCTCTAATCTTCTTTCTTACTAATTACAGTAATTATTCACGTCGATCGCATGAACCTAAACTGAACGAGTTGACTGTAACTTTTTTAAAAAGACTTGTTAAAGTTATTTCTAGAATTTGCCCTACTTGTTTCTCTTATATCCAAACTCTTTTTATATTTTTATGTATTTCGAAACTTGTAATAAATCAAACATCTTGTTTTTGGGTCATTCATACATTACCAGTTTGATAAAACTACTGCTAACAGAATTTTAAGAGTATCATTTATTCTGCTTAGGAGGTGACTATCAAAGCAGGCTTTACCTTATGGTCAAAACTTTGACCCTTTTTTATGACCCACACCCACCAGCCTGACCCAGAGCCAGATTCATTTTAAAAAAAACTTTGTAATTTATGAACTATTCTTCCAATTCCTTTCCAACAGGCTCAATCGCTAGTAAACGACTTTTCCTAGCTTTCTTTAAGTTGAATCATTTCGAGTTTTATTCAGTAGTGGTAGAAGATGCATGCACGGCATGCCACATTAATTTCTAAAGTGGAAGGGGTAAAAAAATATAACGCCTTTTGAAAAATGTATCTCCAAGTGGGTAATGATACTTTTTAAAAAGTTAAATGATACTTTGTGTGTACTATATAATGAGCCCAAGCTTATATACAATAAAGAATGCCATATGCTAGGACCATGAAGATTCTTGGATTGTTTAGAAGATGGATAATTTTCGTGTTATATTTACACTGAAATCTAGACTTTATTAAGAGGGGAATAAGACTGATTATACCTTTGGCTTTTTAACTAAAATGATTTTCAATTTAACAGTTTACTAAAAGAAAAAAATTGTAGTCACTTTATTATCCGAGAGAGTAGATGGGTGTTTGTTGTTAGCTATTTTGATTTGGTTAAAGGGTTTTTCTTTAGAATTCTTAATATTTCAATTGCATCAATTAATTTTTAAAATGTACGAAAAAATGTGTTAAAAATTCTCAGATTTTTTCCAGTTTTGTCTAAACCTGATTGAAGTTTTACATGTAATTTTTATATACAAAGTTAATAAAAATTAAGATTGTCATTTAAAGGGTAGTTAAGATCAACAATATCTCAATTTACGCTGCAAAATAAAATTGTTGCCTTACATTTTATCATTAGGCTATGTAATAATAATAGACTTATAAAATGTTGATGCTGATGAAGAAATATTTTGCATTTTCTTTGCATATCTTAAATACAACTGTGTTAGGAATCTGCTGAATAGGAAATAGTGTATGCCTTGACCTTCCACAGAAACCGATAGGGGTAATTTTTTTAAATAGTTTGATTCAGATAAATTTATAACGACACATCGTTTCTATGTGCAATCTAATAGAAATAGTTACTGAAAAGGAATGAGTTAAATATATCTGCAACTACCTAGTTGTTTTTTATCTATTTATTTACAAAACATTTTACATCATATTTTGCATACCATTTATGTCTAGCATGTATAGAATGAACGAACTATTTGAAAATTTGTAAATGGCTTGGTCAAACATCATTACTACTACTGTTACCACTACACAATTAAAAACATGATACCTATGAACAATAAACCATGACAAACGGATATATGAAAGTATCGTTAGAAAAATTGTTACACTAGAAAGACCGGGGCTCTATGCAACACAATTTCATACATTTTTTCAACTTTTTTTCATATTTTTTGTGATTAAAATTAAGGGGTGTGGCCGAT